>JAHHZJ010002677.1:0-26885 GCA_021437245.1 Aegilops speltoides | reverse complement strand
AAAGTTCCCTATGAAAGAATCCTTTGAAGCATCTGGTCGTCACAAACATTTTGACTACTTGTGGAGCCAAAATGGACTTCGTATGAGTCAGATATCCATGTTTTAGTTAACCTTTGCAAAAGCGATTCGAGCAGCGATTCTGACAAGTTCTTGTTTAGTTGCACTCGATTTTTCCATTCTACTTCACTAAAAATCTCCATATGAGATCAAATTACTTGTAGGGAAATGCAAGAGACCTCGGTTATGATGATGCACTAGGTCCATAGCTGGGACTTTGTGTATGTTCTCGAAATGTGTTTGTCGAGTGCTCATTAAGAAAGTTTCTATACAAGTTTCTGAACGAACTCCTTAAGAAAAGTTCTCCAAAAGTTCCCTATGAAAGAATCCTTTGAAGCATCTGGTGCGTCACAAACGTTTTACTACTTGTGGAGCCAAAAGCGGACTTCGTATGAGTCGGATATCCATGTTTGATTAACAATCTGCATAAACTGATTCGAGCAACGATTCTGACTAGTTCTTGTGTAGTTGCACTCGATTTTTTCCATTCTACTTCACTAAACATCTCCATATGAGATCCAATTACTTGTAGGGAAATACAAGGGACCTCGGTTATGATGATGCACTAGGTCCATAGCTGGGACTTTGTGTATGTTCTCAAAATGCGTTTGTCGAGTGCTCATTAAGAAAGTTTCTATACAAGTTTCTGAACGAACTCCTTAAGAAAAGTTCTCCAAAAGTTCCCTATGAAAGAATCCTTTGAAGCATCTGGTCATCACAAACGTTTTGACTACTTGTGGAGCCAAACGGACTTCGTATGAGTCAGATATCCATGTTTGATTAACAATCAATAAAACCGATTCCAACAACGATTCTGAGACTAGTTCTTGTGTAGTTGCACTCGATTTTCTCCATTCTACTTCACTAAACATCTCCATATGAGATCAAATTACTTGTAGGGAAATACAAGGGACCTCGGTTATGATGATGCACTAGGTCCATAGCTGGGACTTTGTGTATGTTCTCGAAATGCGTTTGTCGAGTGCTCATTAAGAAAGTTTCTATACAAGTTTCTGAACGAACTCCTTAAGAAAAGTTCTCCAAAAGTTCCCTATGAAAGAATCCATTGAAGCATCTGGTCGTCACAAACATTTTGACTACTTGTGGAGCCAAAACGGACTTCGTATGAGTCAGATATCCATGTTTCAGTTAACACTGCGCAAAACTGATTCGAACGACGGTTGCCGACTAAGTTCTTGTTTAGTTGCACTCGAATTTTTCCATTCTACTTCACTAAAAATCTCCATATGAGATCCAATTACTTGTAGGGAAATGCAAGAGACCTTGGTTATGATGATGCACTAGGTCCATAGCTGGGACTTTGTGTATGTTCTCGAAATGTGTTTGTCGAGTGCTCATTAAGAAAGTTTCTATACAAGTTTCTGAACGAACTCCTTAAGAAAAGTTCTCCAAATGTTTCCTATGAAAGAATCCTTTGAAGCATCTGGTCGTCACAAACGTTTTGACTACTTGTGGAGCCAAAACGGACTCCGTATGAGTCAGATATCTATGTTTCAGCTAACATCACAATAAAACCGATTCGAACAGCGATTCTGAGACTAGTTCTTGTGTAGTTGCACTCGATTTTTTACATTCTACTTCACTAAGCATCTCCATATGAGGTCTAATTACTTGTAGGGAAATGCATGAGACCTCGATTATGATGATGCACTAGGTCCGTAGATGGGACTTTGTGTATGTTCTCGAAATGCGTTTGTCCAGTGCTCATTAAGAAAATTTCTATACAAGTTTCTAAACGAAGTCCTTAAGAAAAGTTCTCCAAAAGTACCCTATGAAAGAATCCTTTGAAGCATCTGGTCGTCACAAACATTTTGACTACTTGTGGAGCCAAAACGGACTTCGTATGAGTCAGATATCCATGTTTGAGCTTAACAACTGCATAAAACTGATTCGAACAACGATTCTGAGACTAGTTCTTGTGTAGTTGCACTCGATTTTTCCATTCTACTTCACTAAAAATCTTCCTATGAGATCAAATTACTTGTAGGGAAATGCAAGAGCCCTTGGTTATGATGATGCACTAGGTCCATAGCTGGGACTTTGTGTATGTTCTCGAAAATCGTTTGTCGAGTGCTCATTATGAAAGTTTCTATACAAGTTTCTGAACGAACTCCTTAAGAAAAGTTCTCCAAAAGTTCCCTATGAAAGAATCCTTTGAAGCATCTGGTCATCACAAACGTTTTGACTACTTGTGGAGCCAAAATGGACTCGTATGAGTCAGATATCCATGTTTGATTAACACTTTGCAAGAAAACTGATTTCGACAGCGATTCTGACTAGTTCTTGTGTAGTTGCACTCGATTTTTTCCATTTTACTTCACTAAACATCTCCATATGAGATCCAATTACTTGTAGGGAAATGCAAGAGACCTCGGTTATGATGATGCACTAGGTCCATAGCTGGGACTTTGTGTATGTTCTCGAAATGCGTTTGTCGAGTGCTCATTAAGAAAGTTTCTATACAAGTTTCGAACTCCTAACTCCTTAAGAAAAGTTCTCCAAAAGTTCCTATGAAAGAATCCTTTGAAGCATCTGGTCGTCACAAACATTTTGACTACTTGTGGAGCCAAAAGCGGACTTCAGTATGAGATTCAGATATCCATGTTTGATTAACACTTTGCAAAAGCGATTCGAACAACGATTCTGAGACTAGTTCTTGTGTAGTTGCACTCGATTTTTTTCCATTCTACTACACTAAACATCTCCATATGAGATCAAATTACTTGTAGGGAATTACAAGGGACCTCGGTTATGATGATGCACTAGGTCCATAGCTGGGACTTTGTGTATCTTCTCGAAATGCGTTTGTCGAGTGCTCATTAAGAAAGTTTCTATACAAGTTTCTGAACAAACTCCTTAAGAAAAGTTCTCCAAAAGTTCCCTATGAAAGAATCCAACAAACATTTTGACTACTTGTGGAGCAAAAAACGGACTTCGTATGAGTCAGATATCCATGTTTTAGTTAACAACTGCATAAAACTGATTCGAGCAGACGATTCTGACAAGTTCTTGTTTAGTTGCACTCGAATTTTTCCATTCTACTTCACTAATAATCTCCATATGAGATCCAATTACTTGTAGGGAAATGCAAGAGACCTTGGTTATGATGATGCACTAGGTCCATAGCTGGGACTTTGTGTATGTTCTCGAAATGTGTTTGTCGAGTGCTCATTAAGAAAGTTTCTATACAAGTTTCGAACGAACTCCTTAAGAAAAGTTCTCCAAAAGTTCCTATGAAAGAATCCTTTGAAGCATCTGGTTGTCACAAACATTTTGACTACTTGTGGAGCCAAACGACTTCGTATGAGTCGATATCCATGTTTGATTAACAAGAAAACTGATTCGAACAACGATTCTGAGACTAGTTCTTGTGTAGTTGCACTCGATTTTCCCATTCTACTTCACTAAACATCTCCATATGAGATCAAATTACTTGTAGGAAATACAAGGGACCTCGGTTATGATGATGCACTAGGTCCATAGCTGGGACTTTGTGTATGTTCTCAAAATGCGTTTGTCGAGTGCTCATTAAGAAAGTTTCTATACAAGTTTCGGACGAACTCCTTAAGAAAAGTTCTCCAAAAGTTCCCTATGAAAGAATCCTTTGAAGCATCTGGTCATCACAAACGTTTTGACTACTTGTGGAGCCAAACGGACTCATGAGTCGATATATCCATGTTTGATTAACATTTGCAAAACCGATTCGAGCAGCGATTCTGAGACTAGTTCTTGTGTAGTTGCACTCGATTTTTCCATTCTACTTCACTAAACATCTCCATATGAGATCCAATTACTTGTAGGAAATGCAAGAGACCTCGGTTATGATGATGCACTAGGTCCATAGCTGGGACTTTGTGTATGTTCTCGAAATGCATTTGTCGAGTGCTCATTAAGAAAGTTTCTATACAAGTTTCGAACGAACTCCTTAAGAAAAGTTCTCCAAAGTTCCCTATGAAATAATCCATTGAAGCATCTGGTCGTCACAAACATTTTGACTACTTGTGGAGCCAAAACGGACTTCGATGAGTCGATATCCATGTTTGAGCTTAACATCACATAAAACCGATTCGAACAACGATTCTGAGACTAGTTCTTGTGTAGTTGCACTCGATTTTTTCCATTCTACTACACTAAACATCTCCATATGAGATCAAATTACTTGTAGGGAATTACAAGGGACCTCGGTTATGATGATGCACTAGGTCCATAGCTGGGACTTTGTGTATCTTCTCGAAATGCGTTTGTCGAGTGCTCATTAAGAAAGTTTCTATACAAGTTTCTGAACAAACTCCTTAAGAAAAGTTCTCCAAAAGTTCCCTATGAAAGAATCCATAGAAGCATCTGGTAGTCACAAACATTTTGACTACTTGTGGAGCCAAAACGGACTTCGTATGAGTCTGCTATCCATGTTTTAGTTAACACTGCGCAAAACTGATTCCGAACGACAGTTGCCGACAAGTTCTTGTTTAGTTGCACTCGAATTTTTCCATTCTACTTCACTAAAAATCTCCATATGAGATCCAATTACTAGTAGGGAAATGCAAGAGACCTTGGTTATGATGATGCACTAGGTCCATAGATGGGACTTTGTGTATGTACTCGAAATGTGTTTCTCGAGTGCTCATTAAGAAAGTTTCTATACAAGTTTCTGAACGAACTCCTTAAGAAAAGTTCTCCAAAAGTATCCTATGAAAGAATCCTTTGAAGCATCTGGTTGTCACAAACATTTTGACTACTTGTGGAGCCAAAACGGACTTCGTATGAGTCAGATATCCATGTTTGAGCTTAACAACTGCAAAAAACTCGATTCGAACAACGATTCTGAGACTAGTTCTTGTGTAGTTGCACTCGATTTTTCCAGTTCTACTTCACTAAACATCTCCATATGAGATCAAATTACTTGTAGGGAAATACAAGGGACCTCGGTTATGATGATGCACTAGGTCCATAGCTGGGACTTTGTGTATGTTCTCAAAATGCGTTTGTCGGTGCTCATTAAGAAAGTTTCTATACAAGTTTCGAACGAACTCCTTAAGAAAAGTTCTCCAAAAGTTCCCTATGAAAGAATCCTTTCAAGCATCTGGTCATCACAAACGTTTTGACTACTTGTGGAGCCAAAAGCGGACTCCGTATGAGTCGATATCCATGTTTGATTAACATCACAAAAAACCGATTCCGAGCAGCGATTCTGAGACTAGTTCTTGTGTAGTTGCACTCGATTTTTCCATTTTACTTCACTAAACATCTCCATATGAGATCCAATTACTTGTAGGAAATGCAAGAGACCTCGGTTATGATGATGCACTAGGTCCATAGCTGGGACTTTGTGTATGTTCTCGAAATGCATTTGTCGAGTGCTCATTAAGAAAGTTTCTATACAAGTTTACGAACGAACTCCTTAAGAAAAGTTCTCCTAATGTTCCCTATGAAATAATCCATTGAAGCATCTGGTCGTCACAAACATTTTGACTACTTGTGGAGCCAAAACGGACTTCGTATGAGTCAGCTATCCATGTTTCAGATTAACATCACATAAAACTGATTCGAACAACGATTCTGAGACTAGTTCTTGTGTAGTTGCACTCGATTTTTTCCATTCTACTTCACTAAACATCTCCATATGAGATCAAATTACTTGTAGGGAAATACAAGGGACCTCGGTTATGATGATGCACTAGGTCCATAGCTGGGACTTTGTGTATCTTCTCGAAATGCGTTTGTCGAGTGCTCATTAAGAAAGTTTCTATACAAGTTTCTGAACAAACTCCTTAAGAAAAGTTCTCCAAAAGTTCCCTATGAAAGAATCCATTGAAGCATCTGGTCGTCACAAACATTTTGACTACTTGTGGAGCCAAACGGACTTCGTGTAGAGTCGATATCCATGTTTTAGTTAACACTTTGCATAAAAACCGATTCGAACAGCGATTCTGACAAGTTCTTGTTTAGTTGCACTCGAATTTTTCCATTCTACTTCACTAAAAATCTCCATATGAGATCCAATTACTAGTAGGGAAATGCAAGAGACCTTGGTTATGATGATGCACTAGGTCCATAGATGGGACTTTGTGTATGTACTCGAAATGTGTTTCTCGAGTGCTCATTAAGAAAGTTTCTATACAAGTTTCTGAACGAACTCCTTAAGAAAAGTTCTCCAAAAGTATCCTATGAAAGAATCCTTTGAAGCATCTGGTTGTCACAAACATTTTGACTACTTGTGGAGCCAAAACGGACTTCGTATGAGTCAGATATCCATGTTTCAGTTAACAACTGCGCAAAACTGATTCGAACAACGATTCTGAGACTAGTTCTTGTGTAGTTGCACTCGATTTTTCCAGTTCTACTTCACTAAACATCTCCATATGAGATCAAATTACTTGTAGGGAAATACAAGGGACCTCGGTTATGATGATGCACTAGGTCCATAGCTGGGACTTTGTGTGTGTTCTCAAAATGCGTTTGTCGAGTGCTCATTAAGGAAGTTTCTATACAAGTTTCTGGACGAAGTCCTTAAGAAAAGTTCTCCAAAAGTTCCCTATGAAAGAATGCTTTCAAGCATCTGGTCATCACAAACGTTTTGAGTACTTGTGGAGCCAAAACGGACTCCGTACGAGTCAGATATCCATGTTTGATTAACATCACAAAACTGATTCGAGCAGCGATTCTGATCTAGTTCTTGTGTAGTTGCACTCGATTTTTTCCATTTTACTTCACTAAACATCTCCATATGAGATCCAATTACTTGTAGGGAAATGCAAGAGACCTCAGTTATGATGATGCACCAGGTCCATAGCTGGGACTTTGTGTATGTTCTCGAAATGCATTTGTCGAGTGCTCATTAAGAAAGTTTCTATACAAGTTTCTGAACGAACTCCTTAAGAAAAGTTCTCCTAATGTTCCCTATGAAATAATCCATTGAAGCATCTGGTCGTCACAAACATTTTGACTACTTGTGGAGCCAAAATGGACTTCGTATGAGTCAGCTATCCATGTTTTAGTTAACACTGCACAAAACTGATTCCGAACAGCAGTTACAGACTAGTTCTTGTGTAGTTGCACTCGATTTTCTACATTCTACTTCACTAAACATCTCCATATGAGATCAAATTACTTGTAGGGAAATACAAGGGACCTCGGTTATGATGATGCACTAGGTCCATAGCTAGGACTTTGTGTATGTTCTCGAAATGTGTTTGTCGAGTGCTCATTAAGAAAGTTTCTATACAAGTTTCTGAACGAACTCCATGAGAAAAGTTCTCCAAAAGTTCCCTATGAAAGAATCCTTTGAAGAATATAGTCGTCACAAACGTTTTGACTACTTGTGGAGCCAATACGGACTCCGTATGAGTCAGATATCCATGTTTCAGTTAACACTCCGCAAAACTTATTCCGAACGACACTTACATACTAGTTCTTGTGTAGTTGCACTCGATTTTTTCCATTCTACTTCACTAAACATCTCCATATGAGGTCCAATTACTTGTAGGGAAACGCAAGAGACCTCGGTTATGATGATGCACTAGGTCCATAGCTGGGACTTTGTGTATGTTCTTGAAATGCGTTTGTCGAGTGCTCATTAAGAAAGTTTCCATACAAGTTTCTAAACGAACTCCTTAAGAAAAGTTCTCCAAAAGTACCCTATGTAAGAATCCTTTGAAGCATCTGGTCGTCACAAACGTTTTGACTACTTGTGGAGCCAAAACGGACTTCGTATGAGTCAGATATCCATGTTTCAGTTAACAACTGCGCAAAACTGATTCCGAACAACAGTTACAGACTAGTTCTTGTGTAGTTGCACTCGATTTTTTCCATTCTACTTCACTAAACATCTCCATATGAGATCAAATTACTTGTAGGGAAATACAAGGGACCTCGGTTATGATGATGCACTAGGTCCATAGCTGGGACTTTGTGTATGTTCTCGAAATGTGTTTGTCGAGTGCTCATTAAGAAAGTTTCTATACAGGTTTCTGAACGAACTCCATGAGAAAAGTTCTCCAAAAGTTCCCTATGAAAGAATCCTTTGAAGAATATAGTCGTCACAAACGTTTTGACTACTTGTGGAGCCAATACGGACTCCGTATGAGTCAGATATCCATGTTTCAGTTAACACTCCGCAAAACTTATTCCGAACGACACTAACATACTAGTTCTTGTGTAGTTGCACTCGATTTTTTCCATTCTACTTCACTAAACATCTCCATATAAGGTCCAACTACTTGTAGGGAAACGCAAGAGACCTCGGTTATGATGATGCACTAGGTACATAGCTGGGACTTTGTGTATGTTCTTGAAATGCGTTTGTCGAGTGCTCATTAAGAAAGTTTCCATACAAGTTTCTAAACGAACTCCTTAAGAAAAGTTCTCCAAAAGTACCCTATGTAAGAATTCTTCGAAGCATCTGGTCGTCACAAACGTTTTGACTACTTGTGGAGCCAAAACGGACTTCGTATGAGTCAGATATCCATGTTTGATTAACAATCTGCAAGAAAACTGATTCGAACAACGATTCTGAGACTAGTTCTTATGTAGTTGCACTCGATTTTTTCCATTCTACTTCACTAAACATCTCCATATGAGATCAAATTACTTGTAGGGAAATACAAGGGACCTCGGTTATGATGATGCACTAGGTCCATAGCTGGGACTTTGTGTATCTTCTCGAAATGCGTTTGTCGAGTGCTCATTACGAAAGTTTCTATACAAGTTTCTGAACGAAATCCTTAAGAAAAGTTCTCCAAAAGTTCCCTATTAAAGAATCCATTGAAGCATCTGGTCGTCACAAACATTTTGACTACTTGTGGAGCCAAAACGGACTTCGTATGAGTCAGCTATCCATGTTTTAGTTAACACTGCGCAAAACTGATTCCGAACGACAGTTGCCGACAAGTTCTTGTTTAGTTGCACTCGAATTTTTCCATTCTACTTCACTAAAAATCTCCATATGAGATCCAATTACTTGTAGGGAAATGCAAGAGACCTTGGTTATGATGATGCACTAGGTCCATAGCTGGGACTTTGTGTATGTACTCAAAATGTGTTTCTCGAGTGCTCATTAAGAAAGTTTCTATACAAGTTTCTGAACGAACTCCTTAAGAAAAGTTCTCCAAATGTTCCCTATGAAAGAATCCTTTGAAGCATTTGGTCGTCACAAACGTTTTGACTACTTGTGGAGCCAAAACGGACTCTGTATGAGTCAGATATCCATGTTTGATTAACACTTGCAAAAACCGATTCGAACAGCGATTCTGAGACTAGTTCTTGTGTAGTTGCACTCGATTTTTTCCATTCTACTTCACTAAACATATCCATATGAGGTCCAATTACTTGTAGGGAAATGCATGAGACCTCGATTATGATGATGCACTGCGTCCGTAGCTGGGACTTTGTGTATGTTCTCGAAATGCGTTTGTCCAGTGCTGATTAAGAAAGTTCCTATACAAGTTTCTAAACGAACTCCTTACGAAAAGTTCTCCAAAAGTACCCTATGAAAGAATCCTTTAAAGCATCTGGTTGTCACAAACATTTTGACTACATGTGGAGCCAAAACGGACTTCGTATGAGTCAGATATCCATGTTTCAGTTAACAACTGCCCAAAACTGATTTCGAACAACAGTTACAGACTAGTTCTTGTGTAGTTGCACTCGATTTTTCCCGTTCTACTTCACTAAACATCTCCATATGAGATCAAATTACTTGTAGGGAAATACAAGGGACCTCGGTTATGATGATGCACTAGGTCCATAGCTGGGACTTTGTGTGTGTTCTCAAAATGCGTTTGTCGAGTGCTCATTAAGAAAGTTTCTATACAAGTTTCTGAACGAACTCCTTAAGAAAAGTTCTCCAAAAGTTCCCTATGAAAGAATGCTTTGAAGCATCTGGTCATCACAAATGTTTTGACTACTTGTGGAGCCAAAACAGACTCCGTATGAGTCAGATATCCATGTTTTAGTTAACACTGCGCAAAACTGATTCCGAACGACAGTTACAGACTAGTTCTTGTGTAGTTGCACTCGATTTTTTCCATTTTACTTCACTAAACATCTCCATATGAGATCCAATTACTTGTAGGGAAATGCAAGAGACCTCGGTTATGATGATGCACTAGGTCCATAGCTGGGACTTTGTGTATGTTCTCGAAATGCATTTGTCGAGTGCTCATTAAGAAAGTTTCTATACAAGTTTCTGAACGAACTCCTTAAGAAAAGTTCTCCTAAAGTTCCCTATGAAATAATCCATTGAAGCATCTGGTCGTCACAAACATTTTGACTACTTGTGGAGCCAAAATGGACTTCGTATGAGTCAGCTATCCATGTTTTAGTTAACACTGCGTAAAACTGATTCCGAACAACAGTTACAGACTAGTTCTTGTGTAGTTGCACTCGATTTTCTCCATCTACTTCACTAAACATCTCCATATGAGATCAAATTACTTGTAGGGAAATACAAGGGACCTCGGTTATGATGATGCACTATGTCCATAGCTGGGACTTTGTGTATGTTCTCGAAATGCGTTTGTCGAGTGCTCATGAAGAAAGTTTCTATACAAGTTTCTGAACGAACTCCTTAAGAAAAGTTCTCCAAAAGTTCCCTATGAAAGAATCCGTTGAAGCATCTGGTCGTCACAAACATTTTGACTACTTGTGGAGCCAAAACGAACTTCGTATGAGTCAGCTATCCATGTTTTAGTTAACACTGCACAAAACTGATTCCGAACGACAGTTGCGGACAAGTTCTTGTTTAGTTGCACTCGAATTTTTCCATTCTACTTCACTAAAAATCTCCATATGAGATCCAATTACTTGTAGGGAAATGCAAGAGACCTTGGTTATGATGATGCAATAGGTCCATAGCTGGGGCTTTGTGTATGTACTCGAAATGTGTTTGTCGAGTGCTCATTAAGAAAGTTTCTATACAAGTTTCTGAACGAACTCCTTAAGAAAAGTTGTACAAAAGTTCCCTATGAAAGAATCCTTTTAAGCATATGGTCGTGACAAACGTTTTGACTACTTGTGGAGCCAAAACGGACTCCGTATGTGTCAGATATCCATGTTTCAGCTTAACATCAAGAAAAAAGCGATTCGAACGACGATTCTGATGACTAGTTCTTGGGTAGTTGCACTCGATTTTTTCCATTGTACTTCACTAAACATAAGAAAGTTTCTATACAAGTTTCTGAACGAACTCCTTAAGAAAAGTACTCCAAAAGTTCCCTATGAAAGAATCCTTTGAAGCATCTGGTTGTCATAAACATTCTGACTACTTGTGGAGCCAAAACGGACTCCGTATGAGTCAGATATCCATGTTTCAGTTAACACTGCGCAAAACTGATTCCAGACGACAGTTACAGAGTAGTTCTTGTGTAGTTGCATTCTATTTGTTCCATTCTACTTCACTAAACATCTCCATATGAGATCCAATTACTTGTAGGGAAATGCAAGAGACCTCGGTTACGATGATGCACTAGGTCCATAGCTGGGACTTTGTGTATGTTCCCGAAATGCATTTGTTGAGTGCTCATTAAGAAAGTTTCTATACAAGTTTCTAAACGAACTCCTTAAGAAAAGTTCTGCAAAAGTTCCCTATGAAAGAATCCTTTGAAGCATCTGGTCGTCACAAACGTTTTGACTACTTATAGAGCCAAAACGGACTCCGTATGAGTAAGATATCCATGTTTTAATTAACACTGCGCAAAACTGATTCCGGACGACAGTTACAGACTAGTTCTTGTGTAGTTGCATTCTATTTTTCCATTCTACTTCACTAAACATCTCCATATGAGATCCAATTACTTGTTGGGAAATGCAAGAGACCTCGGTTATGATGATGCACTAGGTCCATAGCTGGGACTTTGTGTATGTTCTCGAAATGCGTTTGTTGAGTTCTCATTAAGAAAGTTTCTATACAAGTTTCTGAACAAACTCCTTAAGAAAAGTTCTCCAAAAGTTCCCTATGAAAAATCCTTTGAAACATCTAGTCGTCACAAACGTTCTGACTACTTGTGGAGCCAAAACGGACTTCATGTGAGTCAGATGTCCATGTTTCAGTTAACACTTGACAAAGCTGATTCCGAACAACAGTTACGGACTAGTTCTTGTGTAGTTGCATTCTTTTTTTTCATTCTACTTCACTAAAAATCTCCATATGAGATCCAATTACTTGTAGGGAAATGCAAGAGACCTTGATTATGATGATGCACTAGGTCCATAGCTGGGACTTTGTGTATGTTCTCGAAATGCGTTTGTCGAGTGCTCATTAAGAAAGTTTGTATACATGTTTCTGAGCGAACTCCTTAAGAAAATTTCTCCAAAGTTCCCTATGAAAGTATCCTTTGAAGCATGTAGTTGTCACAGACGTTTTGACTACTTGTGGAGCCAAAACGGACTTCCTATGAGTCAGATATCCATGTTTCAGCTAACACTGCGCAAAACTGATTCCGAACGATAGTTACCGACAAGTTCTTGTTTAGTTGCACTCGATTTTTTCCATTCTACTTCACTAAAAACCTCCATATGAGATCCAATTACTTGTAGGGAAATGCAAGAGACCTCGGTTATGATGATGCACTAGGTCCATAGGTGGGACTTTGTTTATGTTCTCGAAATGCATTTGTCGAGTGCTCATTAAGAAAGTTTCCATACAAGTTTCTGAACTAACTCCTTAAGAAAAGTTCTCCAAAAGTTCTCTATGAAAGAATCCTTTGAAGCATTTGGGCTTCAAAAATGTTTTGACTACTTGTGGAGCCAAAACGGACTTCGTATGAGTCAGATATCCATGTTTCAGTTAACACTATGCAAAACTGATTCTGAACGACAGTTCCAGACTAGTTCTTGTGTAGTTGCACTCGATTTTTTCCATTCTACTTCACTAAACATCTCCATATGAGATCCAATTACTTGTAGGGAAATGCAAGAGACGTCGGTTATTATGATGCACTAGGTCCATAGCTGGGACTTTGTGTATGTTCTCGAAATCCGTTTGTCGGGTGCTCATTAAGAAAGTTTCTATACAAGTTTCTGAACAAACTCCTTAAGAAAAGTTCTCCAAAAGTTCCCTATGAAAAAATCCTTTGAAACATCTGGTCGTCACAAACGTTCTGACTACTTGTGGAGCCAAAACGGACTTCGTATGAGTCAGATGTCCATGTTTCAGTTAACACTTCACAAAACTGATTCCGAACAACAGTTACGAACTAGTTCTTGTGTAGTTGCATTCTATTTTTTCCATTCTACTTCACTAAACATCTCCATATGAAATCCAATTACTTGTAGGGAAATGCAAGAGACCTCGGTTATGATGATGCACTAGGTCCATAGCTGGGACTTTGTGTATGTTCTCGAAATTCGTTTGTCGAGTGCTCATTTAGAAAGTTTCTATACAAGTTTCTGAACGAACTCCTTAAGAAAAGTTCTCCAAAAGTTCCCTATGAAAGAATCCTTTGAAGCATCTGATCATCATGGACGTTTTGACTACTTGTGGAGCCAAAACGGACTTTGTATGAGTCAGGTATCCATGTTTCAGTTAACACTGTGCAAAACTGATTCCGGACAACAGTTACAGACTAGTTCTTGTGAAGTTGCATTCTATTTTTTCCATTCTACTTCACTAAACATCTCCATATGAGATCCAATTACTTGTAGGGAAATGCAAGAGACCTCATTTATGATGATGCACTAGGTCCATAGCTGGGACTTTGTGTATGTTCTCGAAATGCGTTTGTCGAGTGCTCATTAAGAAAGTTTCTATACAAGTTTCTGAACGAACTCCTTAAGAAAAGTTCTTCAAAAGTTCCCTATGAAAGAATCCTTTGAAGCATCTGGTCGTCAAAAACGTTCTGACTACTTGTGGAGACAAAACGGACTTCATATGAATCAGATGTCCATGTTTCAGTTAACACTTCCCAAAACTGATTTCGAACGATAGTTACAGACTAGTTCTTGTGTAGTTGCACTCTATTTTTTCCAGTCTACTTCACTAAACATGTCCATATGAGATCCAATTACATGTAGGGAAATGCAAGAGACCTCAGTTATGATGATGCACTAGGTCCATAGCTGGGACTTTGTGTATGATCTCGAAATGCGTTTGTCGAGTGCTCATTAAGAAAGTTTCTATACAAGTTTCTGAATGAAGTCCTTAAGAAAATTTCTCCAAAAGTTCCCTATGAAAGAATCCTTTGAAGCATCTGGTTGTCACAAACGTTTTGACTTCTTGTGGAGGCAAAACGGACACCGTATGAGTCAGATATCCATGTTTCATTAACATCACTTTGCAAAACCGATTCGAGCACGCGATTCTGAGACTAGTTCTTGTGTAGTTGCACTCGATTTTTTCCATTCTACTTCACTAAAAATCTCCTTATGAGATCCAATTAATTGTAGGGAAATGCAAGAGACCTCGTTTATGAAGATGCACTAGGTCCATAGCTGGGACTTTGTGTATGTTCTCGAAATGTGTTTGTCGAGTGCTCATTAAGAAAGTTTCTATACAAGTTTCTGAACGAACTCCTTAAGAAAATTTCTCCAAAAGTTCCCTATGAAAGTATCCTTTGAAGCATCTGGTTGTCACAGACGTTTGGACTACTTGTGGAGCCTAAACGGACTTCCTATGAGTCAGATATCCATGTTTCAGATTAACATCACAAAAAACTGATTCGAGCAGCGCTATTCTGGACAAGTTCTTGTTTAGTTGCACTCGATTTTTTCCATTCTACTTCACTAAAAACTTCCATATGAGATCCAATTACTTGTAGGGAAATGCAAGAGACCTCGGTTATGATGATGCACTAGGTCCATAGCTGGGACTTTGTGTATGTTCTCGAAATGCGTTTGTCGAGTGCTCATTAAGAAAGTTTCTATACAAGTGTCCGAACAAACTCCTTAAGAAAAGTACTCCAAAAGTTCCCTATGAAAAAAATCCTTTGAAACATCTGGTCGTCACAAACGTTCTGACTACTTGTGGAGCCAAAACGGACTTCGTATGAGGCAGATGTCCATGTTTCAGTTAACACTTCACAAAACTAATTTCGAACGATAGTTACGGACTAGTTCTTGTGTAGTTGCATTCTATTTTATCCATTCTACTTCACTAAACATCTCCATATGATATCCAATTACTTGTAGGGAAATGCAAGAGACCTCGGTTATGATGATGCACTAGGTCCATAGCTGGGACTTTGTGTATGTTCTCGAAATGCATTTGTCGAGTGCTAATTAAGAAAGTTTCTATACAAGTTTCTAAACGAACTCCTTGAGAAAAGTTCTCCAAAAGTTCCCTATGAAAGAATCCTTTGAAGCATTTGGTCGTCACAAATGTTCTGACTACTTGTGGAGCCAAAACGAACTTCGTATGAGTCAGGTATCCATGTTTCAGTTAACACTGTGCAAAACTGATTCCGAACGACAGTTACGGACAAGTTCTTGTTTAGTTGTACTCAGATTTTTCCATTCTACTTCACTAAAAATCTCCATATGAGATCCAATTACTTGTAGGGAAATGCAAGAGACCTCAGTTATGATGATGCACTAGGTCCATAGCTGGGACTTTGTGTATGTTCTCGAAATGCGTTTGTCGAGTGCTCATTAAGAAAGTTTCTATACAAGTTTCTGAACGAACTCCTTAAGAAAAGTAATCCAAAAGTTCCCTATGACAGAATCATTTGAAGCATTTGGTCGTCACAAATGTTCTGACTACTTGTGGAGCCAAAACGGACTTCGTATGAGTCAGATGTCCATGTTTCATTAACACTTCAAAAACTGATTCGCAGCGATTCTGGACTAGTTCTTCTGTAGTTGCATTCTATTTTTTTCCTTTCTACTTCACTAAACATCTCCATATTAGATCCAATTACTTGTAGGGAAATGCAAGAGACCTCGGTTATGATGATGCACTAGGTCCATAGCTGGGACTTTGTGTATGTTCTCGAAATGCGTTTGTCGAGTGCTCATTAAGAAAGTTTCTATACAAGTTTCTGAACGAACTCCTTAAGAAAAGTTCTCCAAAAGTTCCCTATGAAAGAATCCTTTGAAGCATTTGGTCGTCAAAAATGTTCTGACTACTTGTGGAGCCAAAACGGACTTCGTATGAGTCAGATGTCCATGTTTCAGTTAACACTTCGCAAAACTGATTCCGAACGACAGTTACGGACTAGTTCTTGTGTAGTTGCATTCTATTTTTTCCATTCTACTTCACTAAACATCTCCATATGAGATCCATTTACTTGTAGGGAAATGCAAGAGACCTCGGTTATGATGAGTCACTAGGTCCATAGCTGGGACTTTGTGTATGTTCTCGAAATGCGATTGTCGAGTGCTCATTAAGAAAGTTTCTATACAAGTTTCTGAACGAACTCCTTAAGAAAAGTTCTCCAAAAGTTCCCTATGAAAGAATCCTTTGAAGCATTTGGGCTTCACAAATGTTTTGACTACTTGTGGAGCAAAAACGGACTTCGTATGAGTCAGATATCCATGTTTCAATTAACAACTGCGCAAAATTGATTCTGAACGAAAGTTCCAGACTAGTTCTTGTGTAGTTGCACTTGATTTTTTCCATTCTACTTCACTAAACCTATCCATATGAGATCCAATTATTTGTAGGGAAATCCAAGAGACCTCGGTTATGATGATGCACTAGGTCCATAGCTGGGACTTTGTGTATGTTCTCGAAATGCATTTGTTGTGTGCTCATTAAAAAGTTTCTATACAAGTTTCGGAACGAACTCCTTAAGAAAAGTTCTCCAAAAGTTCCCCATGAAAGAATCCTTTGAAGCATCTGATCGTCACAGACGGTTTGACTACTTGTGGAGCCAAAACGGACATCGTATGAGTCAGATATCCATGTTTCAGTTAACACTGCGCAAAACTGATTCCGAACGACAGTTACGGACAAGTTCTTGTTTAGTTGTACTCCATTTTTTCCATTCTACTTCACTAAAAATCTCCATATGAGATCCAATTACTTGTAGGGAAATCCAAGAGACCTCGGTTATGATGATGCACTAGGTCCATAGCTGGGACTTTGTGTATGTTCTCGAAATGCGTTTGTCGAGTGCTCATTAAGAAAGTTTCTATACAAGTTTATGAACGAACTCCTTAAGAAAAGTTCTGCAAAAGTTCCGTATGAAAGAATCCTTTGAAGCATCTGGTCGTCACAAACGTTTTGACTACTTATGGAGCCAAAACGGACTCCGTATGAGTCAGATATCCATGTTTCAGTTAACATTGCGCAAAACTGATTCCGGACGACAGTTACAGACTAGTTCTTGTGTAGTTGCATTCTATTTTTTCATTCTACTTCACTAAACATCTCCATATGAGATCCAATTACTTGTAGGGAAATGCAAGAGACCTCGGTTATTATGATGCACTAGGTCCATAGCTAGGACTTTGTGTATGTTCTCGAAATGCGTTTGTCGAGTGCTCATTAAGAAAGTTTCTATACAAGTTTCTGAACAAACTCCTTAAGAAAAGTTCTCCAAAAGTTCTCTCTGAAAAAATCCTTTGAAACATATGGTCATCACAAACGTTCTGACTACTTGTGGAGCCAAAATGGACTTCGTATGAGTCAGATGTCCATGTTTCAGTTAACACTTCACAAAACTGATTCCGAACAACAGTTACGGACTAGTTCTTGTGTAGTTGCATTCTATTTTTTCCGTTCTACTTCACTAAACATCTCCATATGAAATCCAATTACTTGTACGGAAATGCAAGAGACCTCGGTTATGATGATGCACTAGGTCCATAGCTGGGACTTTGTGTATGTTCTCGAAATTCGTTTGTCGAGTGCTCATAAAGAAAGTTTCTGTACAAGTTTTTGAACGACCTCCTTAAGAAAAGTTCTCCAAAAGTTCCCTATGAAAGAATACTTTGAAGCATCTGATTGTCACACATGTTTTGACTACTTGTGGAGCCAAAACGGACTTTGTATGAGTCAGGTATCCATGTTTCAGTTAACACTGTGCAAAACTGATTCCGAACGACAGTTACAGACAAGTTCTTGTTTAGTTGTACTCGGATCTTTCCATTCTACTTCACTAAAAATCTCCATATGAGATCCAATTACTTGTAGGGAAATGCAGGAGACCTCGGTTATGATGATGCACTAGGTCCATAGCAGGGACTTTGTGTATGTTCTCGAAATGCGTTTGTCGAGTGCTCATTAAGAAAGTTTCTATACAAGTTTCTGAACGAACACCTTAAGAAAAGTTCTCCAAAAGTTCCCTATGACAGAATCATTTGAAGCATCTGGTCGTCACAAACGTTTTGACTACTTGTGTAGCCAAACGGACTCCGTATGAGTCGATATCCATGTTTGATTAACATTTGCAAAAACCGATTCCGACGACGCTTCTGAGACTAGTTCTTGTGAAGTTGCAGTCTATTTTTTCCATTCTACTTCACTAAACATCTCCATATGAGATCCAATTACTTGTAGGGAAATGCAAGAGACCTCAGTTATGATGATGCACTAGGTCCATAGCTGGGACTTTGTGTATGTTCTCGAAATGCGTTTGTCGAGTGCTCATTAAGAAAGTTTCTCTACAACTTTCTGAACGAACTCCTTAAGAAAAGTTCTTCAAAAGTTCCCTATGAAAGAATCCTTTGAAGCATCTGGTCGTCAAAAACGTTCTGACTACTTGTGGAGCCAAAACGGACTTCGTATGAGTCAGATGTCCATGTTTCAGTTAACACTTCGCAAAACTGATTCCGAACGACAGTTATAGACTAGTTCTTGTGTAGTTGCACTCTATTTTTTCCATTCTACTTCACTAAACATGTCCACATGAGATCCAATTACTTGTGGGGCAATGCAGGAGACCTCGGTTATGATGATACACTAGGTTCATAGATGGGACTTTGTGTATGTTCTCGAAATGCGTTTGTCGACTGCTCATTAAGAAAGTTTCTATACAAGTTTCTAAATGAACTCCTTAAGAAAAGTTCTCCAAAAGTTCCCTATGAAAGAATCCTTTGAAACATCTGGTCGTCACAAACGTTTTGACTACTCGTGGAGCCAAAATGGACTCCGTATGAGTCAGATATCCATGTTTGCTTAACATCACAAAAACGATTCGAATCAGCGATTCTGAGACTAGTTCTTATGTAGTTGCACTCAATTTTTTCCATTCTACTTTACTAAACATCTCCATATGAGATCGAGTTACTTGTAGGGAAATGCAAGAGACCTCGTTTACGAAGATGCACTAGGTCCATAGTTGGGACTTTGAGTATGTTCTCGAAATGCGTTTGTCGAGTGCTCATTGAGAAAGTTTCTATACAAGTTTCTGAACGAACTCCTTAAGAAAATTTCTCCAAAAGTTCCCTATGAAAGTATCCTTCGAAGAATCTGGTTGTCACAGACGTTTTGACTACTTGTGGAGCCAAAACACACTTGGTATGAATCAGATATGCATGTTTCAGTTAACACTGCTTTGTAGCATCTGGTCGTCACAAACGTTTTGACTACTTGTGGAGCTAAATCGGACTTCGTATGAGTCAGATATCCATGTTTTAGTTAACATCACAAAAAACTGATTCCGAACAGCGATTCTGAGACTAGTTCTTGTGTAGTTGCACTCGATTTTTTCCATTCTACTTCACTAAACATCTCCATATGAGATCAAATTACTTGTAGGGAAATGCAAGAAACCTCGATTATGATAATGCACTAGGTCCATAGCTAGGACTTTGTGTATGTTCTCGAAATGCCTTCGTCGAGTGCTCATTATGAAAGTCTCCTTACAAGTTTCTGAACGAACTCCTTAAGAAAAGTTCTCCAAAAGTTCCCTATGAAAGAATCCTTTGAAGCATCTGGTCATCACAGACGTTTTGACTATGTGTGGAGCCAAAACGGACTTCATATGAGTGAGATATCAATATCTCAGTTAACACTGCGCAAAACTGATTCCGAACGATAGTTACGGACAAGTTCTTGTGTAGTTGCATTCGATTTTTTCCATTCTATTTCACTAAACATCTCCATATGAGATCTAATTACCTATAGGGAAATGCAAGAGACCTCGGTTATGATGATGCACTAGGTCCATAGCTGGGACTTTGTGTATGTTCTTGAAATGCGTTTGTCGAGTGCTCATTAAAAAGTTTCTATACAAGTTTCTGAACGAACTCCTTAAGAAAAGTTCTCCAAAAGTTCCCTATGAAAGAATCCTTTGAAGCATCTGATCGTCACAAATGTTTTGACTACTTATGGAGCGAAAACGGACTCCGTATGAGTCTGATATCCATGTTTCAGCTTAACATCACATAAAACCGATTCCGAACAGCGATTCTGAGACTAGTTCTTGTGTAGTTGCACTCGATTTTTTCCATTCTACTTCACTAAACATCTCCATATGAGGTCCAATTACTTGTTGGGAAATGCAAGAGACCTCGGTTATGATGATGCACTATGTTCATAGCTGGGACTTTGTGTATGTTCTTGAAATGCGTTTGTCGAGTGCTCATTAAAAAAGTTTCTATACAAGTTTATAAACGAACTCCTTAAGAAAAGTTCTCCAAAAGTATCCTATGAAAGAATCCTTTGAAGAATTTGGTTTTCACGAACGTCTTGACTGCTTGTGGAGCCAAAACGGACTTCGTATGAGTCAGATATCCATGTTTCAGTTAACACTGCGCAAAACTGATTCCGAACGACAATTACAGACTAGTTCTTATGTAGCACTCGATTTTTTCCATTCTACTTCACTAAACATCTCCATATGAGATCCAATTACTTGTAGGGAAATGCAAGAGACCACGGTTATGATGATGCACTAGGTCCATAGCTGGGACTTTGTGTATGTTCTCGAAATGCGTTTGTCGAGTGCTCATTAAGAAGTTTCTATACATGTTTCTGAACGAACTCCTTAAGAAAAGTTCTCCAAAAGTTCCCTATGAAAGAATCCTTTGAAGCATCTGGTCGTCGCAAATGTTTTGACTACTTGTAGAGCCAAAACGTACCTCGTATGAGTCAGATATCCATGTTTCAGATTAACATCACAAAAACCGATTCGAACAGCGATTCTGAGACTAGTTCTTATGTAGTTGCACTCGATTTTTTCCATTCTACTTCACAAAACAACTACATATGAGATCCAATTACTTGTAGGGAAATGCAAGAGATCTCGGTTATGATGATGCACTAGGTCCATAGCTGGGACTTTATGTATGTTCTCGAAATGCGTTTGTCGAGTGCTCATTAAGAAAGTTTCTATACAAGTTTCTGAACGAACTCCTTAAGAAAAGTTCTCCAAAAGTTTCCTATGAAAGAATCCTTAGAAGCATCTGGTCGTCACAAACGTTTTCACTACTTGTGGAGCCAAAACGGACTCCGTATGAGTAAGCTTTCCATGTTTCACTTAACACTATGCAAAACTGATTCCAAACGACAGTTACAGACTAGTTCTTGTGTAGTTGCACTCGATTTTTTCCATTCTACTTCACTAAACATCTCCATATGAGATCCAATTACTTGTAGGGAAATGCAAGAGACCTCGTTTATGAAGATGCACTAGGTCCATAGCTGGGACTTTGTGTATGTTCTCGAAATGCGTTTGTCGAGTGCTCATAAAGAAAGTTTTTATACAAGTTTTTGAACGAACTCCTTAAGAAAATTTCTCCAAAAGTTCCCTATGAATGTATTAGTTGAATCATCTGGTTGTCACAGACATTTTGACTACTTGTGGAGCCAAAACGGACTTCGTATGAGTCAGATATCCATGTTTCAGTTAACACTGCGCTAAACTAATTCCGAACGACAGTTACGAACAAGTTCTTGTGTAGTTGCACTCAATTTTTTCCATTCTACTTCACTAAACATCTCCATATGAGATCCAATTAATTGTAGGGAAATTCAAGAGACCTCGGTTATGATGATGTGGTAGGTCCATAGCTGGGACTTTGTGTATGTTCTCGAAATGCGTTTGTCGAGGCTCATTGAGAAAGTTTCTATACAAGTTTCTGAATGAACTCCTTAAGAAAAGTTCTCCAAAAGTTCCCTATGAAAGAATCCTTTGAAGCATCTGGTCGTCACAAACATTTTGACTACTTGTGGAGCCAAACGGACTTCGATGAGTCAGATATCCATGTTTTAGTTAACATCAATAAAACCGATTCGAGCAGCGATTCTGAGACTAGTTCTTGTGTAGTTGCACTCGATTTTTTCCATTCTACTTCACTAAACATGTCCATATGAGGTCCAATTACATGTAGGGAAATGCAAGAGACCTCGGTTATGATGATGCCCTAGGTCCATAGCTGGGACTTTGTGTATGTTCTCGAAATGCGTTTGTCGAGTGCTCATTAAGAAAGTTTCTATACAAGTTTCTAAACGAACTCATTAAGAAAAGTTCTTCAAAAGTACCCTATGAAAGAATCCTTTGAAGCATCTGGTCGTCACAAACTTTTTGACTAGTTGTGGAGCCAAAACGGACTTCGTATAAGTCAGATATCCATGTTTCAGTTAACAACTGCGCAAAACTGATTCCGAACAACAGTTACAGACTAGTTCTTATTTAGTTGCACTTGATTTTTTGCATTATACTTCACTAAACATCTCCATATGAGATCCAATTACTTGTAGGGAAATACAAGGGACCTCGGTTATGATGATGCACTAGGTCCATAGCTGGAACTTTGTGTATGTTCTCAAAATGCGTTTGTCGAGTGCTCATTAAGAAAGTTTCTATACAAGTTTTTGAACGAACTTCTTAAGAAAAGTTCTCCAAAAGTTCCCTATGAAAGAATGCTTTGAAGCATCTGGTCATCACAAAAGTTTTTATTACTTGTGGAGCCAAAACGGACTCCGTATGAGTCAGATATCCATGTTTTAGTTAACACTGCGCAAAACTGATTCCGAACGACAGTTATAGACTAGTTCTTGTGTAGTTGCACTCGATTTTTTCCATTCTACTTCACTAAACATCTCCATATGAGATCCAATTACTTGTAGGGAAATGCAAGAGACCTTAGTTATGATGATGCACTAGGTCCATAGCTGGGACTTTGTGTATGTTCTTGAAATGCATTTGTCGAGTGCTCATTAAGAAAGTTTCTATACAAGTTTCTGAACGAACTCCTTGAGAAAAGTTCCCCAAAAGTTCCCTATGAAAGAATCCATTGAAGCATCTGGTCGTCACAAACATTTTGACTACTTGTGGAGCCAAAACGGACTTTGAGTTAGCTATCCATGTTTTAGTTAACACAGCGCAAAACTGATTCCGAACGACAGTTACAGACTAGTTCTTGTGTAGTTGCACTCGATTTTTTCCATTCTACCTCACTAAACATCTCCATATGAGGTCCAATTACCTGTAGGGAAATGCAAGATACCTCGGTTATGATGATGCCCTAGGTCCATAGCTGGGACTTTGTGTATGTTCTCGAAATGCGTTTGTCGAGTGCTCATTAAGAAAGTTTCTATACAAGTTTCTAAACGAACTCCTTAAGAAAAGTTCTTCAAAAGTACCCTATGAAAGAATCCTTTGAAGCATCTGGTCGTCACAAGGTTTTGACTACTTGTGGAGCCAAAACGGACTTCGTATAAGTCAGATATCCATGTTTCAGTTAACAACTGCGCAAAACTGATTCCGAACAAGAGTTACAGACTAGTTCTTGTTTAGTTGCACTCGATTTTTTCCATTCTACTTCACTAAACATCTCCATATGAGATCCAATTACTTGCAGGGAAATGCAAGAGACCTTAGTTATGATGATGCACTAGGTCCATAGCTGGGACTTTGTGTATGTTCTTGAAATGCATTTGTCGAGTGCTCATTAAGAAAGTTTCTATACAAGTTTCTGAACAAACTCCTTAAGAAAAGTCCTCCAAAAGTTCCCTATGAAAGAATCCATTGAAGCATCTGGTCGTCACAAACATTTTGACTACTTGTGGAGCCGAAACGGACTTCGTATGAGTCAGCTATCCATGTTTTAGTTAACACTGCGCAAAACTGATTCCGAACGACAGTTACGGACAAGTTCTTGTTTAGTTGCACTCGAATTTTTCCATTCTACTTCACTAAAAATCTCCATATGAGATCCAATTACTTGTAGGGAAATGCAAGAGACCTTGGTAATGATGATCCACTAGGTCCATAGCTGGGACTTTGTGTATGTTCTCGAAATGTGTTTCTCGAGTGCTCATTAAGAAAGTTTCTATACAAGTTTCTGAACGAACTCCTTAAGAAAAGTTCTCCAAAAGTTCCCTTCGAAAGAATCCTTTGAAGCAACTGGTCGTCACAAACGTTTTGACTACTTGTGGAGCCAAAACAGACTCTGTATGAGTCAGATATCCATGTTTCAGATTAACATCACAAAAAAACTGATTCGAACAGCGATTCTGAGACTAGTTCTTGTGTAGTTGCACTCGATTTTTTCCATTCTACTAAACTAAACATCTCCATATGAGGTCCAATTACTTGTAGGGAAACGCAAGAGGCCTTGGTTATGATGATGCACTAGGTCCATAGCTGGGACTTTGTGTATGTTCTCGAAATGCGTTTGTCGAGTGCTCATTAAGAAAGTTTCCACACAAGTTTCTAAACGAACTCCTTAAGAAAAGTTCTCCAAGAGTACCCTATGTAAGAATCCTTTGAAGCATCTGGTCGTCACAAACATTTTGACTACTTGTGGACCCAAAACGGATTTCGTATGAGTCAGATATCCATGTATCAGTTAACAACTGCGCAAAACTGATTCCAAACAACAGTTACAGACTAGTTCTTGTGTAGTTGCACTCGATTTTTTGGATTCTACTTCACTAAACATCTCCATATGAGATCAAATTACTTGTAGGGAAATACAAGGGACCTCGGTTATGATGATGCACTTGGTCCATAGCTGGGACTTTGTGTATCTTCTCGAAATGCGTTTGTCGAGTGCTCATTAAGAAAGTTTCTATACAAGTTTCTGAACGAACTCCTTAAGAAAACTTCTCCAAAAGTTCCCTATGAAAGAATCCACTGAAGCATCTGGTCGTCACAAACATTTTGACTACTAGTGGAGCCAAAACAGACTTTGTATGAGTCAGCTATCCATGTTTTGGTTAACACTGCACAAAACTGATTCCGAACGACAGTTGCAGACACGTTCTTGTTTAGTTGCACTCGAATTTTTCCATTCTACTTCACTAAAAATCTCCATATGAGATCCAATTACTTGTAGGGAAATTCAAGAGACCTTGGTTATGATGATGCTCTAGGTCCATAGCTGGGACTTTGTGTATGTACTCGAAATGTGTTTGTCGAGTGCTCATTAAGAAAGTTTCTATACAAGTTTCTGAACGAACTCCTTAAGAAAAGTTCTCCAAAAGTTCCCTATGAAAGAATCCTTTGAAGCATCTGGTCGTCACAAACGTTTTGACTACTTGTGGAGCCAAAACGGACTCCGTATGAGTCAGATATCCATGTTTCAGTTAACACTGCGCAAAACTGATTCCAAACGACCGATACAGACTAGTTCTTGTGTAGTTGCACTCAATTTTTTTCCATTCTACTTCACTAAACATCTCCATATGAGGTCCAATTACTTGTAGGGAAATGCAAGAGACCTCGGTTATGATGATGCACTAGGTCCATAGCTAGGGCTTGGTGTATGTTCTCGAAATGCGTTTGTCCAGTGCTCATTAAGAAAGTTTCTATACAAGTTTCTAAACGAACTCCTTAAGAAAAGTTCTCCAAAAGTACCCTATGAAAGAATCCTTTGAAGCATCTGGTCGTCACAAACGTTTTGATAACTTGTGGAGCCAAAACGGACTTCATATGGGTCAGATATCCATGTTTCAGTTAACAACGGCGCAAAACTGATTCCGAACAACAGTTACAGACTAGTTCTTGTGTAGTTGCACTCGATTTTTCCCATTCTACTTCCCTAAACATCTCCATATGAGATCAAATTACTTGTAGGGAAAGACAAGGGACCTCGGTTATGATGATGCACAAGGTCCATAGCTGGGACTTTGTGTATGTTCTCAAAATGCGTTTGTCGAGTGCTCATTAAGGAAGTTTCTATACAAGTTTCTGAACGAACTCCTTAAGAAAAGTTCTCCAAAAGTTCCCTATGAAAGAATGCTTTGAAGCATCTGGTCATCACAAACGTTTTGACTACTTGTCGAGCCAAAACGGACTCCGTACGAGTCAGATATCCATGTTTTAGTTAACACTGCGCAAAACTGATTCCGAACGATAGTTACAGACTAGTTCTTGTGTAGTTGCACTCGATTTTTTCCATTTTACTTCACTAAAAATCTCCATATGAGATCCAATTACTTGTAGGGAAATTCAAGAGACCTCAGTTATGATGATGCACTAGGTCCATAGCTAGGACTTTGTGTATGTTCTCGAAATGCATTTGTCGAGTGCTCATTAAGAAAGTTTCTATACAAGTTTCTGAACGAACTCCTTAAGAAAAGTTCTCCTAAAGTTCCCTATGAAAGAATCCATTCAAGCATCTGGTCGTCACAAACATTTTGACTACTTGTGGAGCCAAAATGGACTTCGTATGAGTCTGATATCCATGTTTTAGTTAACACTGCGCAAAACTGATTCCGAACAACAGTTACAGACTAGTTCTTGTGTAGTTGCACTCGATTTTATCCATTCTACTTCACTAAACATTTCCATATGAGATCAAATTACTTGTAGGGAAATACAAGGGACCTCGGTTATGATGATGCACTAGGTCCATAGCTGGGACTTTCTGTATGTTCTCGAAATGTGTTTGTCGAGTGCTCATTAAGAAAGTTTCTATACAAGTTTCGAACGAACTCCTTAAGAAAAGTTCTCCAAAAGTTCCCTATGAAAGAATCCTTT
>JAHHZJ010002676.1:0-30327 GCA_021437245.1 Aegilops speltoides | reverse complement strand
TATTATGTTTCGGGTAATACAATTCTAGCATGAATAATAAACATTTATCATGATATGAGGAAATAAATAATAACTTTATTATTGCCTCTAGGGCATATTTCCTTGAGTCTCCCACTTGCACTAGAGTCAATAATCTAGATTACACAAGAATGATTCTAACACCCATGGAGTCTTGGTGTTGATCATGTTTTGCTCGTGGAAGAGGCTTAGTCAGCGGTTACGCTACATTCAGATCCGTATGTATCTTGAAAATCTCTATGTCTCCCACCTGGACTTGGTCCTGGATGGAATTGAAGCGTCTCTTGATGTGCTTGGTTCTCTTGTGAAATCTGGATTCCTTTGCCAAGGCAATTGCACCAGTATTGTCACAAAAGATTTTCATTGGACCCGATGCACTAGGTACGACACCTAGATCGGATATGAACTCCTTCATCTAGACTCCTTCATTTGCTGCTTCTGAAGCAGCTATGTACTCCGCTTCACATGTAGATCCTGCTACGATGCTTTGTTTAGAACTACACCAACTGACAGCTCCACTGTTTAATATAAACACGTACCCGGTTTGCGATTTAGAATCATCCGGATCAGTGTCAAAGCTTGCATCGACGTAACCATTTACGACTAGCTCTTTGTCACCTCCATAAACGAGAAACATATCCTTAGTCCTTTTCAGGTATTTCAGGATGTTCTTAACCGTTGTCTAGTGATCCACTCCTGGATTACTTTGGTACCTCCCTGCTAAACTAATATCAAGGCACACATCAGGTCTGGTACACAGCATTGCATACATGATAGAGCCTATGGTTGAAGCATAGGAACTTCTTTCATTTTCTCTCTATCTTCTGCAGTGGTCGGGCATTGAGTCTGACTCAATTTCACACCTTGTATTACAGGCAAGAACCCTTTCTTTGCTTGATCCATTTTGAACTTTTTCAAAACTTTATCAAGGTATGTGCTTTGTGAAAGTCCAATTAAGCGTCTCGATCTATCTCTATAGATCTTGATGCCTAATATGTAAGCAGCTTCATCGAGGTCTTTCATTGGAAAACTTTTATTCAAGTATCCTTTTATGCTATCCATAAATTCTATATCATTTCCAATCAATAATATGTCGTCCACATATAATATTAGAAATGCTACTGAGCTCCCACTCGCTTTCTTGTAAATCTGAGGCTTCTCCAAAAGTGCATATAAAACCATATCTTTGATCACACTATCAAAGCGTTCATTCCAACTCCGAGAGGCTTGCACCAGTCCATAAATGGATCGCTGGAGTTTGCACACTTTGTTAGCATCCTTTGGATTGACAAAACCTTCTAGTTGCATCATATACAACTCTTGTTCCAGAAACCCATTCAGGAATGCAGTTTTGACATCCATTTGCCAAATTTCATAATCATAAAATGCGGCAATTGCTAACATGATTCAGACAGACTTAAGCATCGCTACGGGTGAGAAAGTCTCATCATAGTCAACCCCTTGAACTTGTCGAAAACCTTTTGCAACAAGTGAAGCTTTGTAGACAGTAACATTACCATCAGCGTCAGTCTTCTTCTTAAAAATCCATTTATTCTCTATGGCTTGCCGATCATCGGGCAAGTCAACCAAAGTCCACACTTTGTTCTCATACATGGATCGCATCTCAGATTTCATGGCTTCAAGCCATTTTGCGGAATCTGGGCTCATCATCACTTCCTCATAGTCCGTAGATTCGCCATGGTCAAGTAACATGACCTCCAAAATAGGATTACCGTACCACTCTGGTGCGGATCTTACTCTGTTGACCTACGAGGTTCTGTAGTAACTTGTTACAAGTTTCATGATCATCATCATTAGCTTCCTCACTTATTGGTGTAGTCGTCACAGGAACCGGTTTCTGTGATGAACTATTTTCCAATAAAGGAGCAGGTATAGTTACCTCATCAAGTTCTACTTTCCTCCCACTCACTTCTTTCGAGAGAAACTCCTTCTCTAGAAAGGATCCATTCTTTGCAACAAATGTTTTTCCTTCGGATCTGTGATAGAAGGTGTACCCAACAGTTTCCTTTGGGTATCCTATGAAGACACATTTCTCCGATTTGGGTTCGAGCTTATCAGGTTGATGTTTTTTTCACATAAGCATCGCAGCCCCAAACTTTAAGAAATGACAACTTTGGTTTCTTGCCAAACCACAGTTCATAAGGCATCGTCTCAATGGATTTTGATGGTGCCCTATTTAACGTGAATGCGGTCCTCTTTAAAGCATAACCCCAAAACGATAGCGGTAAATCAGTAAGAGACATCATAGATCGCACCATATCTAGTAAAGTACGATTACGATGTTCAGACACACCATTACGCTGTGGTGTTCCGGGTGGCGTGAGTGAAACTATTCCGCATTGCTTCAAATGTAAACCAAACTCGTAACTCAAATATTCTCCTCCACAATCAGATTGTATAAACTTTATTTCTTGTTACGATGATTTTCAACTTCACTCTAAAATTCTTTGAACTTTTCAAATGTTTCAGACTTATGTTTCATTAAGTAGATATACCCATATCTGCTCAAATCATCTGTGAAGGTGAGAAAATAATGATATCCGCCACGAGCCTCAACATTCATTGGACCACATACATCAGTATGTATGATTTCCAACAAATCAGTTGCTCTCTCCATAGTACCGGAGAACGGCGTTTTAGTCATCTTGCCCATGAGGCATGGTTCGCAAGTACCAAGTGATTCATAATCACGTGATTCCAAAAGTCCATCAGTATGGAGTTTCTTCATGCGCTTTACACAAATATGACCTAAACGGTAACACAATTAAGTTGCACTATCATTATGAACTCTGCATCTTTTGGCTTCAACATTATGAATATGTGTATCACTACTATCGAGATTCATCAAAAATAGACCACTCTTTAAAGGTGCATGACCATAAAAGATATTACTCATATAAATAGAACAACCATTATTCTTAGATTTAAATGAATAACTGTCTCGCATCAAACAAGATCCAGATATAATGTTCATGCTCAACGCTGGCACCAAATAACAATTATTTAGGTCTAAAACTAATCCCGAAGGTAGATGTAGTTGTTGCGTGCCGACGGCGATCACATCGACTTTGGAACCATTTCCCACTCGCATCGTCACCTCATCCTTAGCCAGTGTCCGCTTAATCTGTAGTCCCTGTTTCGAGTTCCAAATATTAGCAACAGAACCAATATCAAATACCCAGGTGCTACTGCAAGCTCTGGTAAGGTACACATCAATAACATGTATATCACATATACCTTTGTTCACCTTGCCATCCTTCTTATCCGCCAAATACTTGGGGCAGTTCCGCTTCCAATGACCAGTCTGCTTGTAGTAGAAGCACTAAGTCTCAGGCTTAGGTCCAGACTTGGGTTTCTTCTCTAGAGCAACAACTTGTTTGCTGTTCTTCTTGAAGTTTCCCTTCTTTTTCCCTTTGCCCTTTTTTCTTGAAACTGGTGGTCTTATTGACCATCAACACTTGATGCTCCTTCTTGAATTCTACCTCCGCAACTTTTAGCTTTACGAAGAGCTCGGGAATTGTCTTTTCCATCCCTTGCATATTATAGTTCATCACGAAGCTCTTGTAGCGTGGTGGCAGTGATTGAAGAATTCTGTCAATGATGCTATCATCCGGAAGATTAACTCCAAGTTGAATCAAGTGATTGTTATACCCAGACATTCTGAGTATATGCTCACTGACAGAACTATTCTCCTCCATCTTGCAGCTATAGAACTTATTGGAGACTTCATATCTCTCAATCTGAGCATTTGCTTGAAATATTAACTTCAACTCCTGGAACATCTCATATGCTCCATGACGTTCAAAACGTCATTGAAGTCCCGGTTCTAAGCCGTAAAGCATGGCACACTGAACTATCAAGTAGTCATCAGCTTTGCTTTGCCAGACGTTCACAACATCTGGTGTTGCTCCTACAGCAGGTTTGGCACCCAGCAGTGCTTCTAGGACATAATTCTTCTGTGGAGCAATGCGGATAATCCTCAAGTTACGGACCCAGTCCGTGTAATTGCTACCATCATCTTTCAACTTTGCTTTCTCAAGGAATGCATTAAAATTCAACGGAACAACAGCACGAGCCATCTATCTACAACAAACATAGACAAGCAAAATACTACCAGGTACTAAGTTCATGATAAATTTAAGTTCAATTAATCATATTATTTCAGAACTCCCACTTAGATAGGCATCTCTCTAATCATCTAAGTGATCACGTCATCCAAATCAACTAAACCATAACCGATCATCACGTGAAATGGAGTAGCTTTCAATGGTGAACATCACTATGTTGATCATATCTACTATATGATTCACGCTCGACCTTACGATCTCAGTGTTCCGAGGCCATATCTCCATATGCTAGGCTCGTCAAGTTTAACCTGAGTATTCTGCGTGTGCAAAACTGGCTTGCACCCGTTGTAGATGGACGTAGAGCTTATTGATGGATTCATGTACCTAGGGTAGGGTCATAGGCCTGACCTAAACGTCCTACCCAAGGGCACTCTTAGAAGAGATCATTTTCCAGTCGACCAAAGAGGAATCCACTCGACTAGACTGGAAGGACTCGACCATGGAAGACTCACTCGACCATGAAGACTCACTCGACCACCAGAAGGTCAGAAGGCACTCTGCAACGCAACGGTTTGCTATTGAATAGACTTAATGATAGTTAAAGCGCTTTATGAGGGGCGTTACCAGTAACCCCCCTGGCTTAATGTCTTTAATCCCTCCATTATGTGGGCTGGCTGGGGTCCTGGCGCACTCTATATAAGCCACCCCCCTCCACAGATAGAAGGGTTCAGATTCTTGTAATACTCATACTCATAATCCACTCGACCGCCTCCGGGCTCCGAGACGTAGGGCTGTTACTTCCTCCGAGAAGGGCCTGAACTCGTACATCACTTGTCTTCACAACTACTCCATAGCTAGGACATCGCCTCTCCTTTACCTACCCCTACTTCTACTGTCAGACTTAGAACCACGACAGTTGGCGCCCACCGTGGGGCAGGTGTTTTAGTGATTTGTGGAGGAGTTGCAAGTACTTCAGTACCTTCATCATGATGATCTTTGGAGTTTTGGGTGAGGGCACGAGATCCGTCTCGGAGCTCTCACTTTTGTCGCCGACGACTCGCGTGGCTCCAGGAGGCTCCACTTGACATCGAGGCGCTCCCGTCCGCTGGCGGCGACTTTCGCGCATGTGTTCGCGGCGTTTTGTCTGCGGCAACCATCGACCCGTGTCGGTCGACTCCCCTATCGGCCGCCCGCCAGCTCTCCCGCCAGCCATAAGCGCGCTGGTGATCGAGGCTTCAGCGGTGGGTGAAGCACGCGATGGCTCGCCAGACGGCCACCGCCAGTGTCGCGCTATCGAGCCCGACGAATCCCTCTGGCTGTTCGATCCGTCGACCTCCGTAGAGAGCTGCATCCGAGTGTGATAGCGGTGATCCAGGGGCGGAGATCCTCATGGTCGGCGGCCCTCGCGATCCTCGGCCGCCCATGGCGGTGGGGCGCGGAGGAGGTGACCCCATACAAGAACACGAGGAGTACCAGCCGAGACACTCGACTCTCTGCAGAGAGAAGAGCTTCGTCGCGAGAACATGGATGCACTACATACTCCTATCACCGGAGAGACCCACGAGGCTCGTGCCTTGGAGGAAGCACGTTTGGCCAATGTGGTGAACGCTCGCTGGAGAATCTTCAGCGAGCACTTTGATGGCTGCTGCAACGACTCCTGAAGCGGTCGGCGTCGGCTCTTCCCGCCGACTTCAGGTATACCGCCGCCGATTCAGAATTTAGCAATGCAACTTCGCATAGCGAGTCCATCCAGCCGTCCCGTCGGAAGCTGGAAGAGGTTTGCAGCAGATCGAGATTTACTCCGAGCGCAGCGACGAACTCAGCCGTGTCGCGATCGCGCAACAGGATTCACGACGATCCGTCGCTGCGAACACTTTATCGGTCGGCTCATTAGCCCCCGATCGCCTCCGCGGCGAAGAAGGGCGCGACAACCGGCGAGAGCAGCTCGGAGACCGATTTGACCGAGATGACAAAGCGCCGATTGCCCTTTCCCTCGAGAGAAGGGTCGTGCGCTCCTCGGCGGCAAGATGATGAGCAACGCTTGATCTGGCGAAGGGTTCCAGTCGACCCGAGGAACCGTGCTTTGATGCGCGATCCATTATCGTGCGGGGCCTGGTCGACCGAACGAGCCCATCGAGGCGGACCGAGAGGATGCACCCACTAGCGATCGAGTGCATGTCTCGGTCGGAGTGTTTTAGCAGGCTATCGAGCCGCAGTGATCCCCCAATTTCAGATTGGCAACAGAGTCGACAAGTTCACTAGGGAATCTAAGCCCAAACTTGGCTCGAAGATTACCGAGTGGCTGTTCAGATTGGTGGTGGAAATGATGAGGTGGCCATGAAGCATTTACCCTCATGTTGGAAGGTTACGCGAGCATGGCTGAATCAATTACCTCACAAAGAAAGATATACACTTGGGAAGATTTATCCCAGTGTTCGTCAGACTTTGAAGGGACTTGCAAGCGACCGGCTGGTTTGACAGAGCTGCAAGTTTGTGTGCGAAGACCAATGAAACTCTCCGAGAGTACATACAGAGGTGGATTACCTTGCACCATCTTGTGGAAAATGTGTCTGACCATCAGGCGGTTTGCGCCTTCAAGGACGGCGTCAAAAACAGAGAATTGAGTCTGAAGTTCGGTCGAACCGGGACATGACCACGAGTCGAATGATGGAGATTGCTAGCAATCGCCAATGGCGAGGAAGAAGACCGACTCGGCGGCAAGTACAAGCCAAGCCATCGGAGAAGGGAATTCGATCGAAGCGAAGCGAAAAGCCGAGCCAGCAGCTCTGGAGAGGCCCCGCCGTGACTCAGGGGAAGTTCAAGGGCAAGCCCAAAGGATCCTGGAATCCGAAGAAAGTGAAAGATAAAGAAGGAAATGACGTGATGGATTTGCCATGCCATATTCACACGAAGAAGGATGAAGAGGGCAACATTATTTACCCAAAGCACACCACTCGCCAGTGTCGACTCCTGATCCAGCAGTTTCAGGGAAAACAGTCTAAGGACAAGGAGAAGGAGCCAGACAAGGCCGGAGATAAAGAGGACAGTGAGGAGGAATACCCGCATGTCAACTCCACTCTGATGATCTTCGCGGATGTGGAAAGCAAAAGTCGACTGAAAGTTATCAACCGGGAGGTGAATATGGTTGCCCCAGTTAAGCCAAGTTATGTGAAGTGGTCCCAGACACCCATCACATTCGACCAATCTGATCACGACTCACATTGCCACCTGGGCGGCAAGCGTTAGTGGTCGATCCGGTTGTCGAAGGCACTCGGCGATCGAAATCTTGATGGATGGTGGTAGTGGGCTGAATTTGTTATATGCGGATACATTGAAAGGGATGGGCATTCCGATGTCCCGACCGCGCCAAACAATATGAGTTTCCACGAGTCATACCAGGAAGAAGGCCAACTCACTCGGCCAAATAGCCTGGGCGTGGTTTTTGGTGATTCCAAGCACTTCCGCAAAGAAAAGTTGACCTTTGAGGTTGTGGATTTTGAGTGCATACCACGCCATTTTGGGAGGCCCGCCACGCATCGCATTCATGGCTCGAACATGCTACGTGTACCTCAAACTGAAAATGCCAGGACCCAAGGGAGTGATCACTGTCACTGGCGATCGGAGGAAGGCAGAAGAGTGCTTTCAGAAGGGCTCGAAGATTGCCGACTCCCAAGTGACAGCGGTCGAGTTCGACGAGTACATGCAAAATGCAGATCCGAGTGATTTGTTACGATCTAAGAAGCCAGCCACAGAGTCTGCATTCAAGTCGTCTGGTGAGACAAAGCCAGTCCATATTCATCCGACTGACCCCGATGCGGCCCCGACCCACATATCCACAACACTCGACTCGAAATAGGAAGAAGCGCTCATCCAGTTCCTCCGTGAGAACTGGGACATTTTTGCATGGAAGCCAGCTGACATGCCAGGTGTTCCCAGGGAACTGGCTGAGCATCGCCTCCGAGTCGACAAGTCAAGAAAACCAACAAAGAGCATCTTGGCGGTCCGCCGTCCAGAAGAGAAAAGCTATTGGTGAAGAAGTGGCTCGACTGTTGACGGCAGGATTTATTCGAGAGATTTACCACTCCGAGTGGCTCGCTAATGTTGTCATGGTCCCCAAGAAGGATAACTCGCTCCGCATGTGCATTGATTTTAAGCACATTAATCGGGCCTGCCCGAAGGATCATTTTCCTCTCCCCCGCATCGATCAAATTGTTGACTCGACCGCGGGGTGTGAGAGATTGTCTTTTTTAGACGCATATTCCGGGTATCATCAGATCCGTTTGTATGGACCCGACGAAATAAAAACAGCTTTCATCACTCCATTCGGTGCTTCGCTATATCACCATGCCATTCGCCTTAAGAATGCCGGAGCCACATTTATGCGAATGATTGAAGTGTCTTCTCACTCGGATCGGTCGAATGTGGAAGCGTATATGGATGATATCGTCGTTAAGTCGCGAAAAGGTTCCGACCTGCTCGCTGACCTCGCCAAACATTTGCCAACCTCGTAAGGTACGATATCAAGCTCAATCCGTCAAAGTGCACATTCGGAGTTCCCGGTGGAAAATTACTCGGTTTTCGCTTCGAACGAGGAATCGACGCTAACCGAGAAGATCGGCACTATTCTCCGAATGAAACGCCTGTCGCGAGTGCACGACGCCCGAGCTTCTTGGATGCTTGGCGCTTTAAGTCGATTCATCTCACGACTCGTGAAAAGGCATTACCTCTTTACCGATGATGAAGAAGGCGACAAGTTCGAGTGGACTCGGAAGTCGATGCAGCGTTTGCCGAGCTAAAAGCTCGCTCTCCACCCAGCCGGTGCTTGCTGCTCCAATCAGCAAAGAGCCTCTGTTGCTTTACATTGCAGCCATCGGACAAGTTGTCGGGCTACAGGCTTACGATCGAGCGGGAAGAGGAAGGAAAGGCCTTCAAAGTTCAGCGCCGGTGTATTATTTGTCTCAAGTCTTGACTCCATCCAAGCGAGAGATATCCTCATTATCGAAGCTTGTGTATGGTATATACATGACCACAAAGAAGGTTGCTCATTATTTCTCGATCATTCTATCACGATCGTCGGTGACGCTCCTTTATCGAGATCTTGCATAACAGAGAGACATAACCGGTCGAGTGGCGAAATGGGCGATTGAACTTCTTCCCTTGATATCAAATTCGAGGCAAAGAAAGCCATTAAGTCCCAAGCTATAGCGGATTTCCTTGCCGAGTGGATTGAACAACAACAACCGACTGAAATTCACTCGAGCATTGGACCATGTTCTTTGACGGCTCCAAGATGCTGAATGGTTACAGTGTCGGGGTTGTTCTGTTTCCCCAGAGGAGATAAGCTTAGGTATGTGCTCCAGATTCACTTTGATTCCTCCAACAATGAGGCAGAGTACGAGGCCCTTCTATATGGATTGCGCATGGCCATCTCACTCGGCGTCCGTCGCCTGATGGTTTATGGCGACTCAGATCTAGTGGTCAATCAAGTGATGAAGGAGGACGTGAGAAGCCCAATTATGACTCGGATACTTGCAATGCAGGAGGAAGCTGGAAAAGAAGTTTGAGGGGTTGGAACTCCATCACATCCCCCGACTGAAAAATCAAGCAGCAGATGATCTGGCGAAGATAGGGTCCAAGAGAGAAGCCATTCCGAGTGGTGTGTTTTTGGAACATATACACACTCCGTCAGTCAAAGAAGATCCCTTCACAGAGGAAGCTCCGCAACCCAAGAGTGCCACGGACTCGACTGAGGTTGAGGTCCCGGCAGTGGTCGACTTGGTCATGGAAGTTTTAGTGGTCACTCCGGATTGGACAATTCCATACATCGCGTATATTCTGAGAAAGGAACTCCCAGAGGATGAGGAAGAGGCTCGGCAGATCGTCCGTCGATCCAAAGCCTTTACCGTTATCAATGGGCAATTGTACAGAGAAAGCCCGACGAGTCGGACAAAATGCATAACGCCGAAGAAGGTCGAGTCATACTCAATGACATCCACTGGGACCTGTGGTCACCATCGTCCTCTCGGACCATTGTAGCCAAAGCATACCGAGCCGGATTTTATTGCCTAAGGGCAAATGAGATGGCGAAAGAAATAGTGGACAAGTGCGAAGGATGCGGTTCTACTCCAATATGTCACACAAGCTGCGTCAGCCTTGAAGACCATTCCACTCGTCGGCCTTTCGCCGTATGGGGTTGGACATGATCGGTCCCTTGCGAACAGGTCGGAGCGGTTTCACGATGTACCGGTAGCGATCGACAAGTTCACCAAGTGGATTGAAGCTAAACCAATCAAAAACTTGACGCCAAGATCGCTGTTTCCTTCATCGAGGGTCGACGCTCGATATGGGGTCCCGCACAGTATTATTACGGACAACGGGTCGAATTTTGACTCGAAGAATTCAAGGATTTCGCAACGCCTAAGGCACACGAGTCGACTACGCTTGATCGCCCATCCTCGGTCGAATGGACAGCGCGACGAGCCAATGGATTGATCCTCAAGGGTCCAAGCCCGATCGATGCGAGATCTCAAGCATGCGGCTGGAGCTTGGGTCGACGAACTCCTTCAATGCTTTGGGGTTTGCGAACCACGCCTAATCGGTCGACGGAAGAACCCCTTCTTCCCGGTCTATGGAGCAGAGGCAGTCCTTCCGGCGATCTCCTTCACAATGCTCCTCGAATTGAACTATACAATGAAGCGAAGCTGAGCAAGCGCGTCAGATGCAATCGACCTCTTGGAAGAGGAAAGGAAATGGCTCGATCCGCTCGACCATTTACCAAAGAAGACTTGCGTCGCTGTATGCCGTAAATGTGAGAGGTCGAGCCTTCCAGAAGGAGATCTGGTCCTTCGTGGATCAAAGAAGCAACATAAGCTTGCTCCCTCACAGGAAGGACCCTTCATCGTCACAAAGGTTCTCCACAATGGGGCATATCGTCTCTACAATGTCGAACACAATATAGATGAGCCCCGAGCTTGAATGCGGATCTGCTCCGCCCGTTTACACTTAAGGTTTTCACTCGGAAGAGTTGTAATAAAATACTCTCGTAGCTCATGAGCTTTGAAGTAATAATGTCGTAATCCCTTCATAATTTTTGTCACTCTTTATTTTTCGTCGAGTAAAATTTTTCCCCAGTGGGTGGCTTAGTCGCGAATCTGTTTCGCCTAAGTTTTTATAAATCCTACCGAGTGGTAAGCCGACTTCCACTGGGGCTTAGCTGCAGCCTGCTCGCCTAAGTTATTAAAATCCCACCGAGTGGTAAGCCGGACTTCCACTCGGGGCTTAGCTGCAGCTCGCTCGCCTAAGTTATTAAAATCCCACCGAGTGGTAAGCCGACTTCCACTCGGGGCTTAGCTGCACTCGGTGCTGCGCCTAAGTTATTAAAAATCCTCCGAGTGGTAAGCCGACTTCCACTCGGGGCTTAGCTGCAGCTCGCTCGCCTAAGTTATTAAAAATCCCACCGAGTGGTAAGCCAAGCTTCCACTCGAGGCTTAGCTGCAGCTCTGCTCGCTTAAGTTATTAAAATCCTACCGAGTGGTAAGCGGACTTCCACTGGGGCTTAGCTGCAGTCCAAGGACTCGCCTAAGTATAAAGTATACTAGCAAGGAAAACGAGGCAGGTCGATCATGACCCTCTCCTCCGAGCTACACCATAAGTACGATGTGCGATTGCAAGGAAGACAGAAGTGCAGGTCGGCTGCGACCCTCTTCTCCGAGCTTGACACAAATACAACGGAAATCCTACCGAGTGGAGAGCAAACCTCCCACTCGGGGCTTAGCTGCAGCCAGTGCTGCGCCTAAGGTATAAGAAATCCTACCGAGTGGAGAGCAAACCTCCCACTCGGGGCTTAGCTGCAGCCAGTGCTCGCCTAAGGTATAAGAAATCCTACCGAGTGGAGAGCAAACCTCCCACTCGGGGGCTTAGCTGCAGCCCAGTGCTCGCCTAAGGAAAAAGAAATCCTACCGAGTGGAGAGCAAACCTCCCACTCGGGGGCTTAGCTGCAGCCCAGTGCTCGCCTAAGGTATAAGAAATCCTACCGAGTGGAGAGCAAACCTCCCACTCGGAGGCTTAGCTGCAGCCCAGTGCTCGCCTAAGATAAGAGAAATCCTACCGAGTGAAGAGCAAATCTCTCACTCGGAGGCTTGAATAAGTCGACTGCAGTAGGCATCTCGCTGTTAACCTGCAAAGAGCAATCATTTCCAAACATCCACCTAAAATAACCGAGAGTGCTCAGGCGCTAAGCCTGTTAAAGTTTTATCGGTTACAACTCCACTCGGCATACCGAGGCAAATTTAAGGTCGAGGAAAGTTTTTTACCCCTCCTGTGGAGGGCTGGATGGAGCAACGAACTCGTCAAGATCAATCCCGTCGGCGATCCGCGTGGCAGCAGCAATGAAAGTCTCCATGAAGGTCCTGAAGTCGTGCTTTTTGGTGTTGGCTACTCGGAGAGCCGCCCGCTTATCTTCTCGGGCATCCTTGCAATGGACGCGCGCCAGACACAGGGCGACGTCTGCGCCGCACCGAGCCGAAGACTTCTTCCACTCTTGCACTCGGTTAGGGACGGCGTTTAGTCGAGCCATCAATGACTCGAGATCATTTTGGAGTGTCTCATCGGGCGAGCGTCCGAGTCGATGCGGGGCGTAGCAACCTTGATCTTGCGAGATAATCCACGGCAGCGAAGAACACGGGACTCGGTCGGAAGATGTTCATGGCAGTTTCATCGTTCACGGAGAATTGGCGGGGTCAAGGTTCGCTCCGGTGGCTGGTTTCTTCTTCAAAGTTGCGGCGAGAACTCGCAAAGACAAAACCCGAATCACGAAAATAGTCGAATGGGAACATAACAGTTGGAAAAATTGGTCGAGTGAAGAAGTTTACCTTGAGCTTAAGGAACAATTTTTAGCAAGACCACCCAAGAAGTTTTCCAGCTCGTTCTTCTTCCCAGCCATTTGGAGGACCTTCTCGATCGAGTCTTCTTGTCACCTTCATTAGCTCGACATCCTTGTTGGCGATGACGAGCAGCCTTCGATTGGTGTTATCCTGTTCGAGCTTGGCGATCGAGGCCGATTTTTCATCAGCAAGCTTGATCTTCTCGCACAGCTCAAGCTCCTTCTTCCTTTGGGCCTCCTTCACCTTGCACTCAAATCGCAGCAAAGTCAAGCTTGAAGCAAATGAGGGGAGGAAAGAGTCGTGAAATCTCACCAAACATACCTTTGGTCTCCTCCTTCGCCTTCGTCGATTCTCTTGCACTAGCTTCAAGTCCAACTCGAGCTGAATATGCTTCGCTCCAGATTCGAGATAGCGTGCCGCAAGATCACAAGATTTCTACTGAAGAGTCAGCTTGCAAAAATATCAGAGATAATCCACTTCCGAGTGAATAAAGAAGAATGGTGCGTTTCTAAGACTACAGTCGAATGCAAGCATTCGACCGTAGTCTCGGGGACTACACCCAGTGGGTGCACTCAGCGTGCCCCCACTGGTCTTATTCAAGACATAGTCGACCAGTCGACCAGTAAAAAAAAGAGAACGAGTCGACCAATCGGCGAAACTTCTTCAGATCTGTAATCAATCGCCAGTGATCGACCACGCCTCGGGATTACACCGATGGGTGCACTCAGCGTGCCCCCACTGGTCTCAGAAACCCATTTGTTCCATTTGGATAATGATCAACATCTACTTAGTAAGCCTAAGACCGACTGCCAGCAGTCGACCTTAGCCTTGGGGACTACACCCAGCGGGTGCACTCAGCGTGCCCCCGCCAACACGGAGTTTTTACCAACACACCTAGTGGGTGACTGCTATGAATTCCAGAAAGAAAATAGCATATCCTAACGAGCAGGTGGTGGTCGATCGACTGAACATTGCTCAAGGGCGAGCTGGCATCGTAAGCTGCTTGGCTCGCATCGGCGATCTTCACCGCTCCATCATGATCCCTGCTGACGGATCGCCTCCTTAGCAGCATCGGTCCGTCCTCCGGGGCGTGGTGCGTGGTGAAGATCGAAGGTTGTCCAAAGACTTTCGACGAAGTGGGTCGAGCACTCGTCAGCGGATTCGCGAAGGTCACGGTATGTCGAGTGCCGACCTCTCCTTCCGTCTCAACGGTCTCGGGCACCGTCACACCTTGGGCTTCCTTGCCAGTAGATGCCTTCCTGCTTCTCCTAGTCCTCAATGGCTCCTCATCTTCATCATCGTCGTCAGGAAGAGTGATGATGTCATTGGTTGGAGCTTCAGAAAAGAGTTAAGGTCAGAAATCTTGGGTCAGTCGACTAAGAACAAAAATTAAGGATATAGTACCAGGATTTGAGGTGGCGGCGTCCTCCATCTCATGGTCTTCGGCCTTAGCTGAGGTTTCGGAAGTCGCAGCACTGAAAATCCAAAGAATCAGTCGACCGATTCAAGTATCAACCAGAGACAAAATTTATATAGAGCAAGAAGACTTAAGCAATATGTTTACCCTGAGATGGTGGGGATGGACACCTTCATTTTTGGCAGAGGCTTGGTTGTCCTCGACGGAACTACCTTCGACTGCTTTGGCACTTTCTCGGTCGGCACCGGAGAAGCGGTCCGAGGGCGTTTGGTCGACTACGAGCCAGTCGCGACTCCCTTACCGTGTTCAGCCGAAGGGTCGTGCACAAGTTTTGACCGCCTTTCCAAGCGCGGTGGTGCGACTTCCTCCTCTTCATCCTCGTCATCATCATCCTCGTCATCATCATCATCGTCGTCATCATCTCCCGCAGCGTCTGAATCCCACTCTTCCTGGCTCTCGCCTCCACTGGCTTCCCCCTCCTCAGTCGGAATCTGGGCGCCGTTGGGCATTGAGTATAGCTCGGTGAGGGCCTGGGAGTATCGAAGCAGAGTTCAGTCGACCAAGTTACAGAAACACACTCGACAGATATACAACGGAAAACAGAGCAAGTGTACCTTATCTGGAACGCTGTCACGATCAAGTGGAGAGATCCTCCGAGATCCGCGAGGATTGTCCTTGTTCCCAGTGATCGCAGCCATCCATCTTTCGGATTCGCCTCCGAAGAAAAACCTCCAGGAGGTCCATGCCAGTCACTCCGTCCCTAACCAGCTGCACCACGCGGTCCATCAGCATCTTCACTTCAGCCCTCTCCTCTGGAACAACTTTCAGGGAGGAGGGTCTGTCCACTCGACTCATGGTGAATGCAGGAAGACCAGTCGACTGCCCCGGCGTCGTCTCATTCCGGCAATAGAACCAGGTCGACTGCCAGCCCCTGACCGACTCGGGAAAAGACATAGCTGGGAAGGTGCTTTTGTTCCTCAACTGGACCCCTAAGCCACCACACATCTGGACTACTTGGGTCTTCTCGTCACCAGGGCTTGCCTTCTTCACAGTCTGAGAGCGACATGTGAAGATGTACTTGAACAAACCCCAGTGCGGTCGACAACCCAGGAAGTTTTCGCACATAGACACAAACGCGGCAAGGTATGCAATGGAGTTTGGGGTAAAATGGTGGAGCTGGGCTCCGAAGAAATTCAGAAAACCCCGAAAGAAGACACTCGGCGGCAACGAAAAACCTCGGTCGACATGGGTGGCCAAAAGCACGCACTCACCCTCTTCTGGCTGAGGCTGCCACTCTCGACCAGGAAGTCTCGCAGCGCCGTGGGGAATCAATCCGTCGTTGGCCATATCGAGGAGATCCTTCTCCTTGATGGTCGATCGATCCATCTCCTCGACCCAGCCTTTCGCAGGTTGGATCTCGACGAGGAACCACCGCGACCGTGGATCTCCCTTTGCCTTCTCCGCCGACGCTTTCTCCGCCGCCGCGCCTTCTTCAAGGCTCCAACATCGCCGTCTTCTCTTTGCCCATGGCGCCGGGCGAATGCGCAAGGGGAGAGATGGCAAGAGAGCAGCAGCGGTGGTGGAGAGCGGAGACGGAGAGAACTAAGGAGGAAGAACAAGGTACTGTGCATAAGCCTCCGGGAGTTACATTTATAGCGTCCCTTCCGAGTGGATGACAGGTGGACCCAAGCAATCCAATCATATCCCGAGCAGCTGCACTGCACGATACGTGGCGGAAAAAGCGGCGCGGAGATCGAGGAGCCCCTGTTACGTCCCATCCAAGCGCCCTTGATCTGTTCCGTTTAGCGCTTCCCCAAATTTCAGATCCGCGAGCGACGGATCGGTCTGTCAAGTCGCGAGATCTCCTGCGATCCGCTGCTCGAATAGCAAAGGAAGTCACTCGACTAAACAACAAGAATGGATCAAGTCGATCAAGGAAAGGTTCTTGTTATCAACAGAGAAGATCTTGATCCAAGACAACACGTAGCCAAGATGCAAAAGGCGTTGGAAACAACGCCAACTCCTCCTTCACTCAAGCCTCAATCCATTCGGGGGCTAATGATGGATTCATGTACCTAGGGTAGGGTCATAGGCCTGACCTAAACGTCCTACCCAAGGGCACTCTTAGAAGAGATCATTTTCCAGTCGACCAAAGAGGAATCCACTCGACTAGACTGGAAGGACTCGACCATGGAAGACTCACTCGACCATGAAGACTCACTCGACCACCGTAAGGTCGAAGGCACTCTGCAGCATAACGGTTTGCTATTGAATAGACTTAACGATAGTTAAAGCGCTTTATGAGGGGCGTTACCAGTAACCCCCCTGGCTTAATGTACTTTAATCCCTCCATTATGTGGGCTGGCTGGGGTCCTGGCGCACTCTATATAAGCCACCCCCCTCCACAGATAGAAGGGTTCAGATTCTTGTAATACTCATACTCATAATCCACTCGACCGCCTCAGGGCTCCGAGACGTAGGGCTGTTACTTCCTCCGAGAAGGGCCTGAACTAGTACATCACTTGTCTTCACAACTACTCCATAGCTAGGACATCGCCTCTCCTTTACCTACCCCTACTTCTACTGTCAGACTTAGAACCACGACACTTATCGCACCCGATCATCACGTGGTGTCTGGGCACGACGAACTTTGGCAATGGTGCATACTCAGGTAGAACACTTTTTTCTTGAAATTTAGTGAGAGATCATCTTATAATGCTACCGTCAATCAAAGCAAGATAAGATGCATAAAAGATAAGCATCACATGCAATCAATATAAGTGATATGATATGGCCATCATCATCTTGTGCTTGTGATCTCCATCTCTGAAGCACCGTCATGATCACCATCGTCACCGGCGCGACACCTTGATCTCCATCGTAGCATCATTGTCGTCTCGCCAATTATTGCTTCTACGACTATCGCTACCGCTTAGTGATAAAGTAAAGCAATTCTGTAAGCGATTGCATTTCATACAATAAAGCGACAACCATATGGCTCCGCCGATTGCCGATAACTTCGTTACAAAACATGATCATCTCATACAATAAAATATAGCATCACGTCTTGACCATATCACATCACAACATGCCCTGCAAAAACAAGTTAGACATCCTCCACTTTGTTGTTGCAAGTTTTACGTGGCTGCTACGGGCTTAGCAAGAACCATTCTTACCTACGCATCAAAACCACAACGATAGTTCGTCAAGTTAGTGCTGTTTTAACCTTCGCAAGGACCGGGCGTAGCCACACTCGGTTCAACTAAAGTTGGAGAAACATACACCCTCTAGTCACCTGTGTGCAAAGCACGGCGGTAAAACCAGTCTCGCGTAAGCGTACGCGTAATGTCGGTCCGGGCCGCTTCATCCAACAACACCGCTGAACCAAAGTATGACATGCTAGTAAGCAGTATGACTTGTATCGCCCACAACTCACTTGTGTTCTACTCATCCATATAACATCAACGCATAAAACCTGGCTCGGATGCCACTGTTGGGGAACGTAGTAATTTCAAAATTTTCCTACGCACACACAAGATCATGGTGATGCATAGCAACGAGAGGGGAGAGTGTGTCCACGTACCCTCGTAGACAAAAAGCGGAAGCGTTAGCACAACGCGGTTGATGTAGTCATACGTCTTCACGGCCCGACCGATCAAGCACCGAAACTACGGCACCTTGGAGTTCTTGCACACGTTCAGCTCGATGATGTTCCCCGTACTCCGATCCACCAGAATGTCGGGGAAGATTTTCATCAGCACGACAGCGTGGTGACGATCTTGATGTTCTACCGTCGCAGGGCTTCGCCTAAGCACCGCTACAATATTATCAAGGAGAACTATGGTGGAGGGGGGCACCGCACACGGCTAAGAGATCAATGATCAATTGTTGTATCTATGGGGTGCCCCCCTCCCCCGTATATAAAGGAGTGGAGGAGGGGCCGGCCAAGGGGGGTGGCGCGCCCTAGGAGGGGAGTCCAACCCCAACCGGGAGTAGGACTCCCCCCTTTCCTATTAGGAGAGGGAGAGGGAAGGAAGAGGTGGGAGGGAAGAAGGAAAGGGGGGGCCGGCCCCCTTCCCAATTCGGATTGGGCTTGGGGGCCGCCCCCTCTTTGCTCCTTCTCCCTCCTTTCCACTAAGGCCCAATAAGGCCCATATACCTCCCGGGGGGTTCCGATAACCTCCCAGAGCTCCGGTATTGTCCCAATCTCACCCGCAACCTTTCCGGTGTCCAAATATAGTCGTCCAATATATCGATCTTTATGTCTCGACCATTTCGAGACTCCTCATCAAGTCCGTGATCATATCCGGGACTTCGAACAACCTTCGGTACATCAAAACTTATAAACTCATAATAAAACTGTCAACGAAACTTTAAGCATGCGGACCCTACGGGTTCGAGAACTATGTAGACATGACCGAGACTCGTTTCCGTTCAATAACCAATAGCGGAACCTGGATGCTCATATTGGCTCCTACATATTCGACGAAGATCTTTATCGGTCAAACCGCATAACAACATACGTTGTCCCTTTGTCATCGGTATGTTACTTGCCCGAGATTCGATCATCGGTATCCAATACCTAGTTCAATCTCGTTACCGGCAAGTCTCTTTACTCGTTCCGTAATGCATCATCTTGCAACTAACTCATTAGCTACATTGCTTGCAAGGCTTATAGTGATGTGCATTACCGAGAGGGCCCAGAGATACCTCTACGTCAACTCAACAAGTACCTTTGGAGACACCTGTAGAGCACCTTTATAATCACCCAGTTACATTGTGACGTTTGGTAGCACACAAAGTGTTCCTCCGGTAAACGGGAGTTACATAATCTCATAGTCATAGGAACATGTATAAGTCATGAAGAAAGCAATAGCAACATACTAAACGATCAAGTGCTAAGCTAATAGAATGGGTCAAGTCAATCACATCATTCTCCTAATGATGTGATCCCGTTAATCAAATGACAACTCATGTCTATGGTTAGGAAACTTAACCATCTTTGATTTATGAGCTAGTCAAGTAGAGGCATACTAGTGACACTATGTTTTCTATGTATTCACACATGTATTGTGTTTCCAGGTAATACAATTCTAGCATGAATAATAAACATTTATCATGATATGAGGAAATAAATAATAACTTTATTATTGCCTCTAGGGCATATTTCCTTCACTACAGCGGTGGCAAGGGCGGTACTACCGCTTACGAGCGGTACTACCGCCTCTACTGCCGCTGCCAGTGCCGCAAAACCCGGCATGAGAGGCGACACCCTCGAGTCGAGGCGGTAGGAGCGCAGAACAGCAGCGGTACTATGGCCGAGAGCTCTAGGCGGTACTACCGCTGTGGAGCGGTATTGCCGCTTGTAGTCTTGAGCGGTACTACCGCTGGGGTTCGCGGTACTACCGTTGGGACCAGATTTCATAGAGAATGCAACGAGGGACCCACCAACGAAGCGGCAAGGCAAAGAGGGTGCAAAGGAGATGTGTACGTGTTGAGTCCACCCTAGCCTATCCAATGCGGACCTCCTCTTGATAGTACGGTGACGCCTACGAAACAAGTCCACCACAACTGAAACGAAAGAGCTACACCGTCTTCGCATAAAACTCCGAGGGGAAGATATCGTCTCGTGCCAAATGATGAATCTTTGAAATACTCAATGCACACGATTAATCTGCAAAGGCGTTGTCATCAATCACCAAAACTACTTAGAGAGAGACATGCCTTAACAGCTAGTAACTCAGTACGGAGGTAGTTCGTACTACTAGGTGGCGTGAGCGCCTACAGTCCTCGTAGCTTTGCGCGCCGCCGACCTGCATGTAGTGCCGAGGGCTGACCATGTGCCTATACAAAATTATTTCATGCAATAGTGATTCAAGCACATTATTATTTACGAAGTTAAACTGTACAAAATTATATACATATAAATCCAATGTGAAATTAGCTATTAACTTTGCAGTGACTATACTAAATTTCATATTGGTTTTCCTACAATAAGCTCATTCTACTTATTTTCTGCAACCAGAGATTTTTGCACACAACCTTCCAATGTTTTCTACACACATCATTGCAATTGTAAACCTTTAGTGTACTACACATTTTTGTTTGATAAGAGTGTCTTGCAGTGTAACCAAAATGTCACAACGGTGCCGCCGCTCTATTTTAGTTGCACTATACAAAAGAGTCCAATGGAGACATACGACGAGGCCGGTACAAGTTCATCTTTTGTAAGTTTGCAATTTGTGAAATCCATATGAACTACATACTACATTCTTATGCAGATCCATGTATATTGTAGGTCCGATCACTTTTCACAAATAATATCAAAAGAATACGCTCTTTCCAGTAAGTCGAATGACTCTTTGGAATGTGAAATATGCAGCGTCACCGGCCTCATTATCCTAGGAATATTGCATATGTTGACCCTAGACACAATGTAGATTTTAGCACTTTGTTGTATATGTTGCCCCTAGAATATTAGATGTGTATGAATCTATTTATGAAATGCAATTCAAATGTGATATGAATGTGGAAGTGTTTTGCGGAAATGTTGTGGATGTGTATTTTGAATGTTGTTTAAACATGAAAAAATACAATTAAAAAGTAAAATAAAAGCATCACAAATGGTTCTGCTGTACAAATCGCATGTAATTATAGAGAATACGAGGTGGTTCCAAATGTTTAACAACCTCAAGGCATCCGGGCATTGGAGGCGGCTGTATACGTAAACCATCTAAGGTGGGAGTACCGCCGCAAGCTGTTCTGAAAACCGCCTACGATGTCTCGAGTATTAATGGCACCGGCTTTGTGGCAGAATGGGGACACGCCGCAACCCATGTACCGAAACCGCCTCCAATGTCTTATTATGTATTAGTGAATAAACACAAGATGTAATAAAGAGAAACATCATAAATGGCAAACTCATCATAGGATATCAATCTTTTCCTCCTCATCGAAGCCTTGAAGTTGAAATTATTATTCAAGTATGAGTATCAAAATAGCATGATCGCATAAAGCTAAACATGCGAAAAACGATAAAGATGCAATGCCTTATGGAGGCCCCTCCAAGCTTGAAATAGGCTAGAGGGGATCCATGTACCTATATTGTATTTTCCTCGCCGTCGAAGGAGCAATCTCCACCGAAGAAACCCTACACATCAGCTAGTAGAAACTTAATGTCATATTATTGTCTTATGTTGGATATAACTTGTGTCTTATTATCACGTTATTTATTTTTTGCAAAAAGAACTCAGATCTATTATTAAAGTTCATCAAAAGTACAAATCACGCAAAAATAATAAAGATTACACTGAGGGCCCTGGACCACCAAACAACTGCCACCGCTGCCAGAACGAGTAGTCGATGTGCCACTATCGCTGCTCCCATATCGGTGCCAGCCTGATCTTGTCGGTGACAGCCAAAATGTCTTCATGCACGTGCCCAGCATGGAGCTGCAATGGTCATCGTTGCACCCTTGGATCGATCTAAAGAATATGACCACCAAATCTTGTCATTGTGTATGCACGATGAGAAATTATAACCTCGCCACCCCGAAGAGAATCTATGCTGGAACTCCATTTAATCTGCCCCGACAGGCGAACTTAAGGAGGATCAGAGCCCAGAAGATTGACTCAAAGAGAAGCGGCTCCATCGTCCGAGTGTCACCCCTGCGAGCACTAAAACCCTATTCTATCTACTAGCCGGAGCCAAGGCACGAGGGTTCCCTTCCCCATCACCGGCCGTCAGAGCGGCAGTCAGAGGGAAGACGAATCCACCGCTCGCCGGCGAAGATCGAGGGGATGAAGGCTTTGCCTAGTCACCTTGCGAGAGGAGAAAGAAAGATAAACAAGTATGTTAGTCAGACACATGTTAGACGCAAAGATCTCACTATGGCCAAGAAGGACACATGTGTATACAGAGGTAGACACACAGACCTGTGGAATAAGAGCATAGGCCTGACAAGTTCCTTTCTGCCTCGACTGGCTATAACCAGCTCGTTACATGATCTTATATAGAGGAGAATACAAAAAGGGTTTACAGGTGAACACAAACACAACAGCATTAACTAGCACAGGACTCAACAGACGTCTAGAAACTCCACCTTAAATAGCACACGGCAGTTCAAAGTGACTTAAGCTCAAAATCAGATTTTAACCAAAATGCAACGTTTCCGAATCTGTGAATGCAACGTGATCAGCTAGAGCTAGCACACAACTGCTAATCATAAATAGTCCTGCATGACACAACTCCAACTCCAGATGCAAACATGTAAGCCAATACCACCTTCCATTATACCCAGAGATAGCACATTTGTACACCCACAATCACCCTCCCCGTATGAAGGCTGACCTGAAAGAGCTCTCACCCCCCTCTCCCAAGGCATACATTTGCGTAGCATCCATGCATCCATGCACAAGAACATAAAAGGGATGCATAAAACTCTCCCTCTCTTGCAGTTTCACGTTTTTACCCCATCATGCACACCATTATACCCAAAGGACCACACCCCAAAGCTTGCGACGACTAAAACTTTAGCTAGCTATGCTAATCGCCAAGGTGCATGCGAATGCATGCAGCTTCTGCGATCTTGGATAATGCCGGTGCGCGGCTAAACCGAGCACTGCTCATGCACCCCGTAGTTCATGCGCTGCCTCTTGATGCTCCCGCCGCCGCCACCGCCGGACGACGACGTGTCGTTGCTGCACGCCGCCCTGCGGTCCATGACGCCGCGAAGTGCCTCCTGGACCGACGCGATGCACTCGTGCCTCCGGTGAGATGCGGCGCACTCCTCGTCGATGCCGTCTCTGTCGACGCGTCCTCCCTCGTCGCCGCCCTCCTCGCCCTCCTCCGCCGTGATGAGGAGCACGCTCCGGACGCGGCCGCCCAGCGTGGTGATCTCCGCCCGGTGCGCGCGTAGCCGGAGCGCCGCCAGCGCCCGGATGATGTCGGGGATGAGGTCCGGGCGGTCCTCGCAGCACAGCGACGCCCGCACCACGAGCCGCCCCTCCCCGTCTTCCGCCGCGTCGACGCTCAGCTCGTCGGCCTCCGTCGGCAGCATCTGCACCGGCGCGGCGTCGTCGTCGTCGTCGCCCCCGACGGCCGCAGCCATCATCGTCATCGCCGAGGTCTGCCGCTTCAGCTCCTTGACGTGCTCCAGCACCTCGGCAAGCAGCGACGCCTTGTCCGTCTGCACGCACACGACCGCAAACCACATGCGATTACAAGCTATAATTGGTCGATTAAAATGATGATCAGGCTGGTGTGAGCGTGCGGAAAAAGGTGGCAAGAAACGCGGTCGCGGTGCAGCTTTCCGCTGCATTCTCATGTAGCTTAGCTAGGCGCGCGCATGGGTGTAGGTGCGCGTGGTGCCGTGACTGGTGTCATGTATCTATGGAGTTCATTATTGTCTCTCTCACTTTGCTCTCTTTTTTTTCTCCTGCTCTCCCAGCAGAAGCAGCGGTTTCCCCGGCGTATGAAAGATTTCTTGCCCTGGCGACCCCTCAAGTCTTGTCACGAGTACGGGAGCACATACGGCGTGCGGCGCGTGCGTGCGTCCTGCCCCATTGCCACTAATGGAGATCACCTGGTTAGTTAATCACAGATTTTCCTTCCTAACTGTATACTCCCTCCGTCCGGAAATACTCGTCGGAGAAATGAATGTATCTAGACATATTTTAGTTCTAGATACATCCACTATTATCAATTTTTCCGACAAGTATTTTGGGACGGAGGGAGTATATGTTTACCATGTATCACTCCAGAAACTCCAGATAATTAACACTATATGCACGTACTCCAGATAATTAATACAAGCATGCTTCTAGATCGAGTAGAACCAAAGGATGAAGAACATGTCTAATTGACTAGAAGCATGTATGCATTCCCTTTTTCTTGATAATGAAAATCTTCCTAGTAAGCTACCTAGAGGCTACAGCATGCAGGCTAGTGAAATTGATCGAGCCTAGTATTGCTATACGCATATTGGTGAAAGACCTAGCAAATGAAGGTTAGCACCGGCTGCCGGTTTACAAGCCCTGATTCTTGTTTCATTGTGTTTTGGTACTACTGTGATCACAGTAGCAGCCTGTAGACAAGATCGCAAGATCCATGCTGCAACTCTTCCATTGTGGATCGATCTTGCACGCCTTTGCCGTTATAGGTGAAGCACCTAGCTTAGCTAGGAGTGCCACCATGCACATAAAAAGGAATCAAATTAACAGTTTGGCGGTAGTAATTTGCGGCAGCAAGATCGAAGATCAAACGAGTAGCAGCTAGGACGAGGAGCCTAGGACAAGACCACCAATCGCGAGATGAGTGAGGTGATAATTAGGGATCGGGAAGATGGCGCATGCGTGGAAGAATTTATGGTTTTAGACGATCGAGAAGGCGTCCGCGCGTAAATACATACGATGATCGGCTCATCGAATCACGTATTACCTTGGTGGTGTTGGGGAGGAGGCTGCGGAGCCTGGCGAGGTGCCCGTTGATCCGCTGCCGGCGGCGGCGCTCGGCCTCGCTGTGGCTCCGCGACGCGGCCAGCGCCTTGGCGTCCATGATCTCCCCGGCGTTCATCCGGCCCAGCTCCGCCTGCAGGCTCCCGAGAAGCCCGGACACGACGGCCTTGCTGCCCCCGGCCGCCGCCGCCGCCTCGGCCGCGCGCTGCTGGTGATGCTGCTGCTGCGCCGCCACCACGGCCGCCTCGAACCCGAACCCGAACACCCCGCCTGCTTGCCCGACGACGTCGCAGGCGTAGCCGCCGACCCCAAACCCGGCCCCAACAGCGGCGCCGACCGGGTCGGCGAACGCGGCCGGGCCTCCTCCGAGCCAGGGGGGCAGCAGGCGCGCGGCGTCCTGGTGGCTCCCGTGCACGCCCCCTTCCCACATGTCGCCGTCGGCTGCTCCCGGCTGGCTTCGTGGAGGTGGGTGGAGGAGGTGGTGGTGGTGGTGGTGGAGGGACGGTAGTGGCTGCTCCGATCGATCCGCTGCTTTCTTTCCCGGTCAAACTGGGGGTTCTCGGTCGCCTTTTAAGCCCGCTCGCCGCCCGTGGCCACGGCGCATCAAGACGGGGCCTTTTTATCGCGCCCTTTTGGCTCCGCTGGTGGAGACGGCAAGCAAGCAAGCAAGCAAGCGAGCGAGCCTGTACGGCGCTGTGCATGCGAGGGAGGGAGGGAGCGGCATGTGGGCCCGGCCTTTTCGCCTCTGCAAAGAGTTGTTTTTTCGGCTCGTGTCTGCTTCGTGTCGTGCGGTCTGTGTACAGTGGTCGCACGCATGCACCGCCGCACCAGCCCCAGCGGGGTGGCCGGCTGCTGAGTGGGAGTGCTCGTGAGTGAGAATGATCGCCGGGCTGTAGCATGCTTCAGGCCTACGATTTGGTGTTGTTTGTTGTTTTTTATGATACAACTTTTTTTGCTGGCTTATGATACACTTTGTTAGTGTTAGGCCTCTTTGATTGGTAGAATTGTAATCTATAGGATTTTTCCTTCTTATGATTCATATGTACTGATAGTTTCCACGGATTTTTTTTCTTAAGAACTTCATATTACTATCTTTTGTGATACTTTGTTGGGACCTCTCTCGTTGGTAGAATTGTACTCCCTCTGTAAAGAAATATAAGATCGTTTAGATCACTAATGCATAAGTATTTTTTTCTTGTGATGCTTCATATGCCATAGATTCTGGTAGGAAAAAAATGCATCCACTTCAAATTTACGTAAAGAATCATGTTTTCTCTATAGACAATCAAGTAGTATTCAATGTGTCATGACACTGTATTCTTGTGTTTTTCTTTTCTTATTCATGCATTTTGCAAATTCTGTTAATAAAAAATGGTCTTAATATAAAGTCACATATTAACATGTGTGCTTGGCATAGATGCAAAAAAAAATCAGGAAGTAGAACCTACAAATTCATTCAAAAATATGAGCAAGTGTGGTCCAGTATAGAAAAATAAGTACTCCCTCCGTTCCAAATTACTCGTCGCTGAAATGGATGTATCTAGAACTAAAATACATCTAGATACATCCATACGTGTGACAAGTAATTCGGAACGGAGGGAGTAGTAAATAATAATGCAGCTGAAAATGTCTATTTGTTTTCATTTTTTAGGTCATAGATGTTGAAATTATTGATTGAGATTTTACAAGTTCGCGAGGGGGGGGGGGTCTAAAATGTGGTGCAAATCTTGTTTTTCAAAAGTCAAACATGTCTATGGATGACCAAGTTCGCAGAACAAGCTATCGACATGTAAAATACTAATAAATATGTGTTGCGCGTATTGGTATCTTATCCTTTAAATATGACAAATAGTGGATGTAACTTCATGAACACAGATTTTGTTATAATAAATGAGCAAGTGTTGTCTGTTTAGAAATAAAGTTCTGGTTAGAAATAAAGTAAGTAAATAATAATGCAATTGATAGAGTTCATTTATTTTCTTTTTGCAGGCCATAGATGGTGAAATTATCGCTCAAAATTTTACATGTTATAGTATGCCATATGTTCACAAATCTATATCTATACCAATATGAAAAGACCCAAAGAGGCAGATCCAACTAATCTCGGCTATTCAATCAGGTCAATCTAACGACGAAGACTGCTCCAATGGCGAGCGCTCAACATGTTTAACGTGCAATTAATATCATATGAAATATAGCGATAATTACATAATTAACACATAAATAATATCATACATAATATTCGCGTGTAATTAATATACTACCTTACATACATGTGCATGGCACGTACACACTAGTTATTCATAAACAAGCCCAAGGTGCTTCCATGTATGTGGTATTAAGGATTTTACTAGAATCACAATTTTCGAGAATACGCAAAGCTTGCGTATCATTTCATTGGTAGAAGGAGGAGATAATATGGTTCCCGGAGGAGAGAAATATGGGATGCTCAACCAAGAAGGGGGTACAACACAACGCGAAGCAGCCTAAAGAAACATGACGCCCAAAACACCAAATCCAATACCGGGGACACCGCGAGCCACCAAGACAATGCCTTCATGAAAGGGAACGACGCCATCATCATCCAATTCAATGAACCAGACGTGGGGTTTCTCCCGGTGCTCGAAGGAGGGCGTGAAAGAAGGCAATGACAATGCCTCCAAGAAGGGGACAACATCTGTAGGTGTCGCCGCTGCCAGCATCGGCAAGTCGAACGAGGATTTCGCTCTGGCCTATGTCCGAGCAATCCCACGGTTACCGGATCAGACTTTGGAGTCGAGGCCAGGCCATTGGCTAGAACTACCGTCGCAGGAGGGGGCGCCTGCCACCGAAGAAGAATTTGTAGGTTGACCAAATTAAGCATCTGGTAGGGGAAGGACGAGGCATGGAGGTGGACCAGGTAGGAGAGGTGATTGGGCAGGTGTGGCGCAGGAGGTAATGATGGGAGCAAGTGACGAGTGTGAGCCAAGTATATAGAGGCGAACACAGATCCATATCATCGGGCAGGAGCCGCCGGGACGCCGGCGAGCTAGAGAAGCTGAAGGAACGCAGCTTCAAGATCGCCGAGGTTGGAGCCGCACCAGCACAAGACACCGATGAACCGCCGACACTAGAGAGAACGCAGATCCAAAGTCATCGAGGTTGGGGCTGAACTAACGAGGAAGACACCATAGAGCCACACACGGACCACATCGCTTGACCTTCATCGCCAGGATAGAGGTACGCCAAATTGCAGATGAGAAGAGAGGCCAGCCCAAGACGAGGAAAAATCGCTAGGGAGGAAGCTTGGACAGAGGACCTACGTAGGTAACACATATTGTTTAGTGAATCTCTAACCTTCATGTGACGGGTGTTGGTATCTATGAGCAGGGAAGACATTATGAGATAACAGGGATCCATGAAACCTAATGCATTGTTCCGGCCTCACAACCTTAATTGTGTAAACGATGATGTTATGGCAATGTCGAAGCAGGACTATAGAGGAGAACAATTTTGGCATGGAGGAGTTCGACCACTCAAAGGTGAACCGCCTACAGAACAAATAATCTACACGCTAGAATCACAATACAACGCAATTGGTATTACCGTCGCACTGGTACGCTTGATGTACATCATGATCTGAAGTTTCTCCATGCCTAGCCTCTTTATTTGTAGCCGATTTACTTTACGCAAATTTATTTGCAAGCTCTTTATTATTCTCGCTGCAATAATCAACTCTTGTAGAACCATGGTAATTTGTTTCACATAGCAATAATTCATTCTACAGATTTTTAGACAACAACTTCGCACAAGACCTATGGCAACTTGTGTGTGTGACCGAAATGACACCCACGATCATCTGCTCTTCGTTGGGACGATAACTATTGGGATACTTACATGAATGTGTTATGCACTGTGTATTTTGCAAGCCATCATAGCCCGTTGCTGATAAGCAAAATTTGTGGTCCTTTTTTCTTTTGCTCATAGGGTTACCTTGAAGCAAAAGGAAACTTAGTTTAAGGTTAGCCTACTGAAAAATTTGTATGAAGCCCATTCATGCAACTATTGTCAATTTCATTGGAAAGTCAAAAGGTATGCAACTATGCAAGGATCTCCAGCATAAAAAACTGATGGGGGGTCTAGTATCACTGACCAGGGCACCAACTATCTTGTGTGACCAAAGAAAAACGAAGGTACGCAAGGATCTAAACCGTCTCCGACCGAAGCATGCACCTAGAAAATGAGAGTCCCGGGGAGTACATTTCGAAGCACGTTATTATTATTACTCACTCCTTTCATCTATATAGGGTCTAATGCATTTTTTCGAGACTAATTTTGACCATACAATGATTTGAACCGTCTCCGACTGAGGCATGCAGCTAGAAAAAGAGAGCCCCGGGAGTACATTTTGAAGCACGTTATTGTTATATTATAGAATTATTTTTATTATTATTGAAAAGAAAAGAAACCAATGGAAGTTGGAGCAGGGCTGCGACTTGACAATTCAGGGCGCAGTTTGAAACCTAGGCGCATCACCGGCGGCAGGCAGGCCAACCGCGGTGGGCCCGGCCGCGCCGAGTATAAAGCCGACCAGCGCTGCGGGGCAGTCATTAGAAAAAGGGCCCGTGTGCCCAGCGCCAGGGAACACGACCTCTGCGCTGCATGCCATGCCATGCCATGCCGTGCCTCCCCCCGTTTGGCCCAAGCTCCTCATTGACGCCCCCCACGTAAAGCAGGGAGGGAGCGAAGGACCCCAGCCCGTCGCACGCAACAACGGGGCAGACCTACTGCCGCCGCTGCTGCTGCCGTGATGCCTTCCTCTAGCTATCTATCCATCCTAACCCTAGGCTGCGTGAGGCACCGATGGAACCGACGGGGAACGAAAAGGCGCACCTGGGTGCGAGCCACGTTCTGCCCCTCCGGCATCCTCCTCCTCTCGGTCCTGGGCCTGGGTGGAGTGTTCCTGCGCGCGCGTGCCGTGCCGTGCCGAGGCGACGAGAGAGAGAGGGAGGGAGAGGGGCTGCTGCGGCGCGTGATTGTGTCCGGGGCTGGCGTGTGCGCCGCGGCGCGGCTTTTTGGCTGCCCTCGATCGATTGATCCTTCGGGTATCGCCCGCCACCTTTTCTCGTCTCGTGCCGCGCGCGCGCCGCCCGAGGGAGCGAGGCCCGACCCAGCCGAATCATTGTGTGCCGCGCGCCCACTCGTCGTCCTCAGGAAGAAGAATGTGGCCCCGTCCGTCCGTCCGAGCGCCGTAGCCCGGTACCGCTCTAGTCGGGTCTCCTCCTCCTCGACCTCCGGCGGGGCGCGCGGGCGTCGGCCTGGCCGGCCGGCGGGGCCGGGTCGGCCTCGCCTCGATGGATGCGGGCCGTGCATGGTCGCGTGGACGGAAAGGGTGGTAATTGGCCGAAGTTGGCCCGGGGAGAAAAAGTTGGCTTTGGCCGCGGCTCGTCGTGTTGGTTGGTCTTTTTCACGCTCCTTTTTGTCCCAAC
>JAHHZJ010002675.1:9823-45399 GCA_021437245.1 Aegilops speltoides | reverse complement strand
GATTTTACCTTGGCACCACGTGCCATGAAGCAAAGAGGTGGGAGTAGGATCCCTTCGCCATTAACTTCAAATTGTGGAAGTCATTGTCTTCTGTTGAAGATGGACTTGGCAACATAGGCCGTGGCTAGAGCCAAACTTGCAACGCCAGGTCGACTCCTCTGCACTCCACCTCCGCCTCCTCCGGCGCATCCTCCTCCTAATCCATTTCCTTTCCAACAAAAGCACGAGCCTTGCCAGATGAGCTCTTCTTGTGTGGTGAAGACTTGGAAGAAGACTTAGAAGACTTTGAGGATTTCCTTCTTCTTGTCATCAATCATATTCCTTGCTTTTCTTCTTCTTCTTCTTCTCATTGTCCCAGTGGACACTTAGATATGTAGTGACCAGGTTTCTTGCACTTGTGGCGTTCTCTTTTGTGATCATGTGGGAAGCTTCATCATTCCTTGAGCTAGATCGTGAAGACTTTCAAGCCTTTCTTCTTTGTGAATTTTTGGAACTTCTTCAAAGCATAGCAAGTTCCCTTCCAATGTCTTCGGATCTTTAACCTGTCGATTCTTCTTCGATGAGGAAACAACTTTTGCCTTCAAAGCACGAAGTTCGCCATAGCTTGGACCATAAGATATCTTTTTCATATAGTCGAACTCATGTGTGTTGAGCCTCTCAAGTATATCGACGGATCAACTGTCTTGAAGTCAAGACGTTTTGTATCATGAGGGCAAGGGTGTCAAAGGAGCTGCAAGTGATCTCAGGTTGTTCTTGACGATTTCATGCTTGGTAATCTCTGGCCCAAGAGCTTGAAGTTCATTTGTGATATCGTGAGGCGATCAAACGGAGTGGACATTCTCATTGTCGTTTCTTTGAAGCGGTTGAAGAGGTTTGGAAGAACACCGATTCTTTGATCTCTCCGAGTTGAAACACCTTCGCTGACCTTGGATAGCCGCCCCAGACTAGCTTCGACGCTTCAAGAGCACTCACACGGCCATACCGCCCTTTGGTCGATGACCACGATGATGTTCTTTAAGAGAGTCCCTTGAATGAACTTTTGACATTAGTGGGGTGACACCTTCAAGCTTTTGGGAACGCCATTCTTGACAACATACCGAGGTCGACATCAATGGCTTCAAGATGCATGCGATCTTATTCTTCCAAAGGGATATTTAGTTCCATCGAACACGGGCAAGCAATGGAGACCTTGATTATCCCCGCAATGGACACAACCGAAACTCCGTGGTTAAACCAATCACAGTAACAAGGGAAGGGTAAATTCCTGGAAGCATTGAAAGTGCCTTCAAACCCGACTTCTCACTTGGATGCCTTTAAAGGCGCCCAACCACCTCAAGACTTATTACACTTGAGGACTGTGAACCTCCCCTTAGGGCCGGCTCGAGCATCCAAGAGTCATTGTGATTGCCAACAAGTCTTGGGAAGGTTTTTTAAGTCCCCTTGAAGACTTACCGAGTGATTGGGCGAGGACCGGGTCCTTAGCTCAAGGGGAATAAGGAAGACACTCCTCGAAAGTTAAACCCCCCCTAACAGACGCATAGCTTGTCACAACAACCGAACGGTCCAACAAACTCGTGGTTTCAACAAGCAACCGTTCTATCCTTCCAACCTTACTTTGTTTGTCTTAATGAAGTCATTGCTTATCTGCTTATCCGCTTGACTTCATTGCTTGACTACTACCGTTGATTGGCTTCATACTATCTTCCATCTTGATCCTTACTACCTAGCGCTACTAGTCCCGATTTCACATTGTTACATACTTGACTATGGCTTGCCTGGTAGTTTATCTTCCGCCGCATATCAATTAGGTTATTTTTGTTGTTTTCTTCAAACTTCCAAGTTTTGAAGATTTTGTGAATATCGCCTATTCACCCCCTAGTCGATACTAGCACTTTCACTAATCATGCAATTGTTTGATGATGGAACTAATGCAATAAAAACTGGGTAATAAAGAAGTATGATGAAAGTTTACTTGCCTTGGCCGATGATTCAAAACCCGGGATTCAAAGTAAGAAGCCGTAACCGTACTCTATCGCAAGCAAACAAACAAACAAGCACACAATAAGTACTCATCTAAAGCACGGGTAAAACTCAAATAAGATGTCTAACCAGAAAGTTCAACTTAAGAACTCCGGTTTGCAAAAAGAATCAAATTGAACGACGAAACAAAACTCAAACGGTGAAAGAAACAAGCTTCGTTTACTAATCTAGACCTAAGTAAAATTTTACAGAAGCAAAAACTTATTTGAGTAGATTATTCGGAAAGAGGGTTTCGAGACGAAACTCTAGGCGCTTGAATCGCCTAATTCCAATAAACGAGCAAAAAGTTAAACTAAAACGAAAATCGGATCAGAAACCGCGATCAGAAAAATCGCGGAATAAATCCGAGAAAAAGAAAAATGACGAATAGATTAACGAACGAACATTCGTTATCTGGATCTAAACGATGAACGCGTTCGTTAAAACGAACGAATGAGCTAACGCCGCTAAATAAATAAACCAAAGAAAACCGATCTAATAAAAAATCTAGGTTTTTCTTAAAACGGGGTTTTTTTCCAAAAAACCCATCATCCGGCCGGGCAGATTCCCAGGTCCTCCCTGGGCGGGTGGTTCCTGGGCCGGGCGAGGGGGCGGGCCCTGGGCGGGTGGGGGCAAGGGCAGGCGGCACAGAGGCGGGTGGGACGGCCCATGCAAGGGAAGTGTGGCGGGCGGCGGGCTTTGGGGCTCCCAAGGGGCCCCCGGTATTTAAAGGGGCGCGGTTGGGGGGGCAGGGCGGGGCGGAGGCGGAGTCCGGCCGGACTCCAAGGGGGCCGCCATTTGGGTTGGCCCAGGGCCCTTTTTTTAATAATTTCAACAAAAAAAATATCTAGAAAATTAAATAAAAATCTAAAAATACCAAAATAACTTTTCATCGGCCAAATAGAATATTTAGAACAAGAGGAACATTTTTTGGTCCTAAAATGCATTTTTTGAAAATCGAATTTTCCTAAATTCAAATAAAATAGCAAAAAACAAAAAATGAATCTGATTTTTTTTTATTAAATCCTCATTATTTCTTTATTTTGGAAAATATTTTTTTCTCTCATATTGTTATGATTGAAATAATTGAAGATAAAATAAATAAAATCAAATGATCCTATTTTCAAAATTTGAGAAAACTCAAATATGAAAATAACGAAATCCCCAACTCTCTCCGTGGGTCCTTGAGTTACGTAGAATTTTCTAGGATCGAGGCAAAATGCATTAAATATGGTATGCAATAATGATCTATTTGTATAATATTCCAAATTGAAAATTTGGGATGTTACATTTGTGTACTAACTCATGGTCTATGTGAGAGTTCTTGGGGTTAGGTACGTTGTTCAAGGGCTTTAAGAGGAAGATATCACTCAACCCATGGAGAGGATGACATTGAGTGGTGATCGCCATCAATATTGCAATGTGCAAGTTCAAGTGGAGCATGACAAAGAGATCAAGTGTTTTGTTTCCGTCCATTGTGGTGTCAATGGATTGGAAGATGTGCCGAGTGGTTTCACCTCCCTTGGATTCGATGGCCAGTGTTCCGCCAATTTAATATTGCCAATGTCATTTGCTTTGTGTTGCATTTTATCATGTCATCATATGCATTTCATTTCGATACATGTTCGTTTATGTATCCGAGCATTTTCCTTTGTCCTTTTGCAATCCGAACTCCTATGTCCTCCTGCCCCCTTTTGCCTCTTTTCGGTGCGATTATTAAACTTTCTGGAATGGCCCGAGGTTTGCCGCTGCCTTGGTATAGCACCGTAGACCGCCACAAGTTTCCGGCCATTTGGAGGTCGTTTGATACTCCAACGTTAACCGGTAACCGCAAAGCCTCTTTTGTCTTGCAGCCCAAAACCCCTTCCAAAGCGGCCCAAAACCCAGCAAACCCCTCCATGCTTTCATTGTCGACACGATCGCGGGGTCAAAACCGCCCTCATTTGGACTCTCCTAACTCCCTCTACCTATAAAAAACCCTCCAAAGAGCGCCCGGGCCACCCTCCCCCCGCCACACCCCTTCTTCACATGGGCTGAGCCCGGGGTGAGCAGCCCCTATCCTCCGCCTCCTCATTTTAGCTATCCTACCATTATGTTTTTTTCATAAAACCGCTAAGTCCCAATATTTTGTCATTATCATGCCATTTCATGATTGTATCTCTCGCATCCAGAGTCCGCTTCGTGGTAATATGTCAAATTGTTCGCCTCAATGAGTACTTCATTTGTTCCATTGCATCATCTTCATTTGAGCTCATCTTGGTGCCCGAAATGCTGTTGGAAGAGTGCATGTTGATGTTAACCTGTTGGAACTGTTATAACATGCTCATTTGTCATTTTTGCCATGTTTGATGTGTGCATCCTATGAGGTTGATGTCTACATGTATGTTGATCTTTGCCATGCCATCTTTCCAGGGGTGCCATCCATGTATTTTTGTGAGTTGTGTGCTGAGTGCATCGAGCTTGTTAAGGAGGGTACTTGCTGTTGCTTTTCCCGATTGATTCTTATATTTTGTTTGTAAACATACTTCTACTAATCATTCTATGCATAACTGGAGATGTTCTATAAACATGTTTTGATCTACATGTCTTGATCTATCCATTCATGCCCTTGGTTGAATTATAGCCTGTTAGCATGTTGTTATCTTGCTCCAAAGTTGCTTGATAAATGTTGTTCACTGTTAACATTAAGTTCATTGTTTCCATGTGTTTTCCTAGTGATCCATGCACCCTATGAACTTGATCTTGCCATGCTTAGCTTAATAAACATGCCTTCTTCTGTTGGTTGCCTTTGCCATGTATTGTTCTGTGGTGAGTGGTTCAAGCTCACCAACATGCCTACTTATTGTTGTTCCTCGCCATGTATGAATCAGAATATAACTTGCCATGTTTACATGGGTGCCATCATATTTTCTATCCTTTTTGGCTCATGGTCAAGAAGGGCTTTTGATCTATGCTATTAGGATTCATGCCATGCCTTTGTTTGCCATGATAAGTTCCGTAACATGTTGTTTGATAGCTCTAAACATTGCAACCGATGTTTTTTCATAAGTCTAAACTTATTATTTGCAATCTTTCCATGTGTTTTTGAGCATGTTCTAGTTTTTTCGGAGATAGCTCAATGTTCATGTTTTGTTATGCTTTACCTGCTTCATGCCCATGCCTTTTTTTTATGTTGGGGTGCTGTAGCATGTTGTTTTGATGCTTGTAAGATGCCTAGGTCTGTTATGGAAGATTGTTGCTATGATTTGTATAAGTGATGTGTTGAACCGCTGTTCGCTTTTGAGTGTGCTTTATATGAAACTTGCTTGTTTTTGCATGTAGTTCCATATTATCATGTTGCATCCTTGTTTTGGTGTGTTTGCTTGATGTTTGTATGCATTTTGCATCAATGCCATGCTTAACTTGTTTTGCTCATATCTTCTAGGCCGTAGCTCCAAATCTAATGAACTTTATATGTAACTTGACTAGAATTTTGTAGATCATCTGGTGCATCTTAACTTGCTGTTTAACAACTTGAACATAAGGTTTATTCAGTTCTGGACCAATTTCGAAATTTGCATATGAGGACTTACCTGAATTGTTATATGTTGTTTCCGCCTCATTTAAACTTGCCTTGATGTGTTGTTCTTGTTTGCATCATCTCTTGCCATGAGTAGCTTCATCTAGCGTTGTCATGCATCATGCTTGTTGGCATCATGTCTTGTCTATGTGTGGTGTGTTTACCATGTTGTGTGCTTCTTCTCGATAGTTCCTGCTTCGCATCGTGAGGATGCGTTCGCTCACGGGTGGTTCGCCTTCGTGGCTTCATCTTCTTCATGGACTCGTTCTTCTTCCTTGGGATTTCGTGCAAGATGACCGCTACTCCGGATCTCACTACTATCATTGCTATGCTAGTTGCTTCGTCTATCGCTATGTTGCGTTACCTATCATTTGCTCTTCAAGCCTCCCAAATTGCCATGAACCTCTAACCTTTGACACCCTTCCTAGCAAACCGTTGTTTGGCTATGTTACCGCTTTGCTCAGCCCTCTTATAGCGCTAAGCTGCAGTGAAGTTGAAGATTTCTCCATGGTGGAAGGATTTTGTTGGATATCACAATATCTCTTATATTATTAATGCATCTATATATGTAAAGGGTGGAAGGCTCGCCTTATGCCCGGTGTTTTGTTCCACTTTGCCGCCCTAGTTTCCGCCATACCGGTATTATGTTCCCGGATTTTATGCTCCTTACGTTCGGGTGAATTTATGGGACCCCCGAATTCACTTTGAATAAAACCTCCAGAAGGCCCAACCTTGGTTTTACCATTTGCCTCACCACCACCTACCTTTCCCTTGGGAGTAATTAACCCAAGGGTCATCTTTATTTTAGCCCCCCGGCCTGCTTGTCTATGTGGTCCAACCGGAGATCATGGGCCACCTGGGCAACTCGAGGGCTGGTTTTACTCGAGGTCGACTATTCGGTGTTGCTCGAGAACGAGATATGGCTCCTATCGGATTGTCCAACATCGGCGCTTTGTTGGTCTTGTTTTACCATTGTCGAAATGTCTTGTAAACCGATTCCAAGACGATCGGGTCTTCCGGAGAAGGAATATCCTTCGTTGATCGCGAGAGCTTATCATGGGTTGTTGGGACACCCGAGGTATAAACTTTCGAGAGCCGTGCCCGCGTTATGTGGCGATGGGAATTTGTTAATGTCCGTAGATAACTTGACACCAGATCCGAATTAAAATGCATCAACTGGTGTAGCGTGATGGTCTCTTCTCGGAGTCCGGAAGTGAACACGGTTTCGGGTTATGTTTGACGGTAGGTGTTCGGATCACCTCTTGATCATTGCTAGTTGACGACCGCCCGCTTGCTTTCTCGCCTTCTTTTGCGATGTTAGCCACCATATATGCTTAGTCGCCACCGCAACCTCACCACTTTACCCTTCCTTACCCATTAAGCTTTGCTAGTCTTGATACCCATGGTAATGGGATTGCTGAGTCCTCGGTTCAGATTACTACAACAACAGCAGTACGGTTTGCGATGATTTGACGCGAGAGCGATGTTTGCTTGTTTTGGAGTTCTTCTTCCGCTTCTTCGATCGGGGATAGGTTCCAGTTGGCACTGGCTAGGTGGTGGATGTCGTTTGAGCTTGTTTGTGTTTCATCCGTAGTCGGATGTTGCTCTTTGTATTGCGATGTTGTATTCGTGGCATTGTATGCCTTATGTATGTATCCCCATCTATTATGTAATGTTGATGTAATGATATCCACCTTAAAGCTGCCCAATATGGGTCTATCCTTGGTGGGACCTTAGTTCCTGACGCACCAACACCGAATTCGGGTCGAGGTGCCGCCATGCGGAGGTTTACGCCCGCAACGCATAACGGACGCGACATCTCAATGGTACTACGGGCACCGGATGTACACTCAATCGTAACCGCATCGCCCCTCCTCCTCCACCCCCCTGCGCCGCCAAAGTGAAGGTCGCCTCATGATGAGTCATTCATGGTCGATTAGTCACGCCACGCTGGCGGTAAGAAGCCCATGGCGATGGCAGACAGGGTTTGTATCTGGCGACGAGAAAGCAACCTAGATGTGGATCGTGGCGGCGAAGTAGATGAGGTCAACTCGCACGCTTGCTATTTAAAAAGGATGTGGCCTAGACGCTCCGTCGCCGCGATGCAGCCCAAGGTGGGGCGGGTGGTATCGACACGACCACTGGTGTTTGGTCACGGCTACATAGCCCAAGGCGACACCGAGAGGAAGCGCGGCCGTCCATCTCGGTCCATGTGGACGAAATTTAGGCCGGAAATGCATCCGATCGCACTGGAGCGTGCGGATTTGGTTTGCGCTCCGCCGTCAGCCGCTGCTTTTCCGCTTTCGACAAAGGACACACATGATCAAATGTCCGCTACTGAACCGCCCTCGTGAGCACCTAAAGTAGGACATGTATGTCCGGGATGTCACAATCAATCGACCGGTCACGAATGTCACCCACCGCTTCCTCAAGCCGCCCTATATGTTCGGGTACCTTCCCGCAAACATAGCTCATATCTCGAGACTTGACACAAGGAGACTGACACGCCCATCACATAGGACTCGAGTAGATCATACCCACTCCAAAACTCTCCAAATCGTCCCCAACCTAGCCCCTCTTCCTCTCTCTCTCTCTTCACTTGTGTGTCCATGCCTCCCTAGCTCCACCATCACCCGAAATGATGTAGGGTGGAACCCTAGGGACCGTCTTTCACAATTTGGAGGGGATTCACTAAGAACACGATTTAACACACGAGGACACTACTAGGGAAAAGTCTATACACAGAATCTTAGCAAGAATGGGTTCAAATAGAAGCTGTCAGTAAGTAGTAGTAGTGCCCTTTATAAACTCGCTAAATATTTAGCAAGATAAGGCCGCCGTAAAACATCACACAATATCGATCCGGTGTTCCCCACTCTAAGTAGCAAGAAGGCTGTGGGTAAAACAATGCCATCGCTATGCATAGTAGTAGCGTTGCTTCTGAGATCGTCACCGTAAGTTTCAATTGCCGCCATTTTTGTCCCGCTTAGCAAGAGGCCACTGAAGCTGCTGTTGCTAAGTTTTAGCAAGCAGCGTTTCTCACAAGACTACTGCTAACCCCACCAACCCCAAACCGTCCTCCTCCTCCCTTGCTTTTTCCCCCTCTCCCTCCTCTCCTCTTCCCTCCACCACATGCTCCCACTCTCACTTTTTTTCCCTTCCCCTACCTCCCTCTCTCTCTTCCTCCACCACATGCTCCCACTCTCACTCTTCTTCTTCTCAATACTTCCCCATTACCCCCTCTTCTCTATCCACCTTCTCTCTCTTCATTCCTACATAACTACACCACCTCCATTAATGCATCTCCTTTCTTTTCCTTCCCTCCACTAGTTGAAGTTGTCTCTTCCAAATTAGGTAGCTAGGTAGATGTAGGATTTAGTTAGTGACCTATTTGCCCCTAATTAACTAGATCTATCTTTGTCAAGAAGAGCTTAATTTGTGCACTTTGATCTCCCTACAACATCATCTTCGCCATCAAGATAGAGGTGATGAAACTTTCATGCTTTTGCAAATGGAAATGTGTTTATGTGTGTGTGATATGTTTGTGGAAATTGTGTGTGTGGCATGAGTCGACGCCACCAAATTGTGCTTTTGAGTTGCCTATGTTTTGTTAAATGTCGATTTATTTCGCTTTAATTCCTGCAAACTCTAGATCCATATATGTCCTATTTTTAGGGAAGGTCATGCCAAATTTTTTATGACTTTGATGCATGCATGCATTTTTACAATCAATTTTTTTATTATTACCTTGCAGAGTCGATGATGGTCGGAACGATGGTGGATAGGTGGTTGCGGCCGGCGATGCAAGACATGAAAGAAAATAACCTACGAGGTTTTATGTCCGTGTTCGAAAATGCAAAGGAATAGTTTGGCTCAATCATGACGATGGTCGTGTCGGTTTAACTCGCCATGACTGGTTTCATGGATGGCTATACTAGGTGGATAATTGAAGATGAGGATGACGATGTTGAGGATGCCAAGCAAGGTGAAATGATGACACGGGCAAGACGAAGAGATGATCGATAATGGCGGCGGGGAAGAGGCCGACATGGCATGGAGAAGGGCCGGACATGGCGAGGAGAAGGCCGATATATGCGGAGAGAACGACATGGACTCCACGCAGCAGTAGTTCGCTTACATTTAAGTTCAATTGCGGGACCCTCATGTTCAAGCATTGTTCGCAAGGAGACGAAAATCGAGAGAGTCGCTTTAGAGAGGAGGCTAAGCCGAGCAACCGTGGTAGACTCGAACACTCCATTGTATGATGGTTGCAACTCGAGGCACTTGGTTGAGTTTCACGCCTCAACTCAAGACGAAGGCTAAAAACAAATGGACCGACACTAGCCTCGGCGAGCATCTCAAGTACCTAAAGGATGTTCTTCCCGGGTAATCTATGTCCTACTAGTGTTGATGAGGCCAAGATGATCGTAGCCCTCTTGATCTGCCACACGTTAGATACCATGCATGCATCAACGATTGATAATTTATCGGAGGAGCACGCGGAAAAACAAGTCTGTCGGTGTGCAATGCTTCTCGATACAAGAAGGCCGGAAGAAATGTCCCCGTAAAGTTGTATGGTACTTACCAATCACTCCCCGCCTGAGGTATTTTGTAGATCCCAAGGAAGCAAAACTAATGCGCTGGCACGCGAGGAAGAAGCCCGACGATGGAGATGATCCCGTCGAGACACGAAGGATGGAAGCCAGTGGAGAGCGCTTGAATGCTTCTTCTATCGGTATTTTGAATGTGATGCAAGGAACATCGTTTCATGCGGTACCGATGGCATGAACTGCTTACAACCGAACACCAACCATAGTACATGGCCCGTGTTTGTATGGATGTACAACCCCTCTGTTGTGCATGAAATCAAGTACATTCACATGAGCATGCTTATTCAAGGCCAAACAACCAGAAATAATATTAATTTGTATCTCGGCTACTTCAAGAGGAGTTAGACGCGATGGAAAACACCGCCAAGACATGGGACGCCAAAGAAAGGTGAGTATTTCAACATGAGAGTCACAATGATCACCATAAAGGACTATCTCTTACGGATATGTGGCGGCCAGTGTGCATGGATATTATGGATGCACGGTGCATGGATGATACAACGCCTCAGCAGCCTAACGCCAAGGAAAGAATGGTCCGGGAAAATCGTGTACATGGGGCATCAAGATGGCTTGAACAGACGCACCGTGGAGAAACCGCCGAGATCTATTCAATGGTCATGCTGAGCATCGAGGACCTCCATAAGCGGAGTGCCAAATCGATGAGCTGTTGAAAATCGAATGAGTGCCTGCCACCGAAAGACGATGAGAAAGGCGCCAGAGCTGCCGCTGGGTATGGAAGACGAGGTCCGTTCGACTTGAGTATCGCACAAACTCGATACACCTCATTGCCTAGATCAAATGCATATCCGTAAGAATGTCCTTGAGAGCTTGCTCGCAACACCGATGAACATGCTGGATAAGACCAAGGATGGGCCAAGGCAAGAAAAGACTTGCAAGATTTGAAAATCAGAAGATCTGCATATGCCGCCTGTGAAAATGTCGACGAGACAGAGACGGAGATGAGGCACGGAGAAGAAGGGCAAGAAATTAAAGAAAGAAGATTATTGCCCCCTCTTGCTTCACCTTAAGTCAGCCGAGATCAATCAATTTTTAAGTGCCTACAGGAGTGAAAGTTAGTTCCAGCATCGTGGCAAGATAAGCGATATCTAGACACGACAAGAAAAGGTTCAAGGATGAAGTCTCATAAGGATATGTGATGATGACGCAGATACTACCCGTCAGCTCTTAGAGGATAATGGACAAGCACGTCCGGACACGCTTATTGGTCTCACAACTTTTTGACGCTATCTCGAAAGTCGATCACAGAAGCAGCTCCAAAGGCTACAGGAAGAGATCGCCAGATATGAATGAGCTTGAGATGTACTTCACCGCTGCTCTTCGACGTGATGGTGCATTTGTGTGTCCATATTGTGGATGACATAATAGACTGGCTGTCATTCCCGCACAACATGATGCCGCTTGAGAGGATGAATGGGATCATCAAAGGATTCGTTTCAGAATATGTCCCGTCCGGATGGAAGCATCGTCTGTGGCTATTTGGCACAAGAGTGCATCTCTTCCGTGAGAATTTTCTATATGGTGCACCAGCTACCGGTGTTAGTGTTGGTTCGGCCTGCACAAGCACGATGGGAGGCTCAAGGAGATGGTCATCGAATCTCGCGCAGGAACGCATATGGCATACTCAGATCGACGAATGATTTTGATGAAAGCAAACTTGGTAGTGCTACAACACCTAGACGAGGTAGATCCTTTCGTGGCACCGCACAAAGAAATTATCGCAGAAGTATCGTGACCGTATGCGGTGATTTGACGCCGGTTACTAGAGAGCACAACTCCACTTTCTCGCATTGGTTCAAAGAGCATATTATTGCTAATCCCCAGAGGAGGGCTCTAAGGACGGATTGCTCATATACGCTTAGCACATGGCCCTCGCCCAACCTCGAACCTATCGTGCATATGATATCAACGGATACACGCTCTACACGGAGGCAAAAGATATGGACAAGATGATCGTAACTCGGGTGATGATGGAATGCATGACCGCAATACAACGGCAATAACCGAACGATTTTATGGAAGGGTCGAGGAGATCTGGGAGCTTGACTACTCGATCGCACAACACGACGATGTTCCGTGGTCGATGGGCTAAGAATGTCGAAGAGAAAGCCGGATGTTCACTACCATGACTATACCCGACGCCAAGAGCGCCATATTAACGCTTATCGCAAAAAACGAGCCATGGGTACACGCTAAGCACGTGACACAATGCTTCTTCATAACTCGACCCGCACAATCCCGTGTTGTCGTGGAGGAGAGGCAAAAGGAACATCGTTGGAATGGATGGAGTCGCCAACGAGGAAGACTATGATCAAGACGCAACCCAATGAGGGAAGATGACGACGATGATGAAGTATACGCCAAAAGAAGAATCAATACTACATTACCTAAGAAAATCAGACCATGGAAAAGGCGAAGTCACAATGAGGGGCTCAATTATTCTTCGATTTAACAAGAAGGGAAAGAAGTCACTCAAAACGAAAACGCCAAAGACGAGGAAACGTATGTTATGGGTCCAATGATGTGTATATATATATGTTCCTATTTTGTATACACACTTAGCCATATGATGTGTAATATATATGTTCCTATTTTGCATACATATTTAAACCACAAATGATGCAATATATATCGCCTCCTTCGCTCACACGCCCTCGGAAATAAAAGTGGATAAAATAAAGGAAAAGAAAATGAAAATCGCAAGAAGGAATGCAGTTGCTTCACAAAACCGCTGCTACATACCATAGTAGTGCCGCTTATAAACCGCCGCCGCCACGCACAAAGTAGTAGCGCTGGTTACCATAAAGCCGCAGCAATAGAGATCAGTAGTAGCGCTGCTGCATAACGCCGCCATCGCTACGCCCACTTAACCCAAAATTTTCACTCACAGCTTCATCCCGCCACATTTCAAATCCCACTTCTCTCCGCCCTCGTCTGCCCAGTCACGCCTCGACCTGCCTCGGGCGCCGCTTCGATCACGCCAACGGCTAGCCTCGGCCACCTCGTCTCCTCGACTGACTCCGGCTGGGATTCGCTGCCGACCTGCCAAGGCTGCTTCTCGACCTGCCACACCCCACACCTCGACCTCGCCGGCCGGGCCTCCTCGCCTCTGACTAAACCCTCTGCTAGGGTTCTTCATGTTAATTAATTAGGTTATCTATTTAGTTATGAATTTAGCTAGGTTTCAAAATTAGTGAATTTATATGGAAATTGAATCGACATGTGATATGTGCATATGTCATGTTTTGACATGTCATGTTTGGAAAATGATCCGAGTGGTTTATGTTACGTGTTGATTCATTTCCGCTTTGAATTTCAGCTCGATATGTCCATTTTTAGCAAAGGTCATGCCGAAATTTCCCGTGAATAAAGGCATGATTTGTGATACATAGTTGGCATATCGAAAGCAGCACATAGATTTCTTTTACGCCATTTCTCATTTATTCATACTTTTAGAAATAAATGAGGCCACTTAATCATAGGAAACATGTCGAACAACGAAGAAATCTTCACCAAGATGCGCATTTAGATGGATTATGATGGTGAACAAGAGTACTCGACTATTCGATCGCTAAGGTTTGCGGTGTCGGCCTCGATGATGGTATCGACGCCGACATCGACACTGACCAAGACCGGATGACGCCAAGACCGATGCATGCCGAGACCGGTGGAAGGTATCGGGGAAGGTACCGCCCCGATGCCGATACCGAAAAGAGGAAGCATAAGAAGCAAGAGGATACGAAAACCTAACAAACTAGGGATTGGACGACTTCAGATCACAAAGATGGCACCTAGCAAGTTTGAGCCGTTAGAGCCGAAGAACCTTGCAAGGGAACCAAGTAGGATGCATCCTACGGAATGCGCGAGCATCAACGCATTTATGACTTAAGGAGAAGAACATTTGACGCAGTTGCTCTTTAACGGTTGCACAAGAGATTCAAGTTCCCACCGGATGATAACATAGAACAACCGTGGATGATCCAAGATGAAAAAGATTAACAATCACGCCATGGGCATGTTCAGAATGATTTGGCCTCCTGAAAGGGAGGTGAAACGAGTTATTGAGGCCGATGAACCCCGTCCAAGATTCTCGAGGAAAATCCGACACTTACTAAGAGGAGTTCGAAAAGTTCAAGGACACTTATGCTACCGAGGCAGCCAAGGCTAAGGTCGCAAATTCAAAAGCCTTCACCCGAACACGGAGCATCGCCGCGGTCGGGCTACCTTTGTAAAAGGCCCATATGGGATAAGGAGGACGCGAACGAAGCCGCGGGTCTCCTGCACTTTCGCTGAAGTTCACCAACCCCTTGGAGCATGACTTCATCAGGCCCGCCAAGTGGGACAAGGAGAAAAGGTTTTTACACGGACAAGATCACGAGGAAATTGATTAGACCATCGGAGAAGCAACACCGCTTGCAGCCGAAGCCCCATTTCTTCGGCGAGGCCCCGGGACAACCGGCCTTGAACGAACTTAAGGGACTCCTGCTGGACCAAAGGCCGCAATATGAATGTGGTGCACGGCTACCGAGACGGCGCCACGTGGAAGGTGTTTACAACGACGGCCTGAGGCCAAGAAGCGTAAAAAGAAGTTTAGTCAGCGTACATCGACGCAAAGGTGAAGCTTTATGCGAGAAAAAAAGTACCGAGACGCTAAAAAGGCACGAGGACAAATATGAGTTGCTACAAGAAAGCAATAATGTACCAGAATCGCTCGCAGAAATGATTTCGCTATTAACTTGGTTCCAGATTATCATCAATCAAGGAAAATCCAGACAAGACGGTACATGATTTCCGATGCCCGCCCACGAAAGCAACTCCATGAACAACAACACCATCGCACCATCACTTGCTCTAGCAACCGGCCTCCTCTCGCACTCGCCTCCCGCCATAGCAGCCTGCCTCGGCCTCAGCGCTTAGCGGCTTGCCTTTTTTGGCTGAGCTTGACGCCACACGTAATTACATGTCGCACTAACAATATATATATATATAGATAATATTCCATTTTTGTTGCCTTTCTATTGTTTTTTACACCACAAACATATGTGTTTGCAAAGTAAAGAAACCCCATGCACCATACTCTACTTGATCAAAGGCCGAAGGTGGACGCGGGAAAGGGATGATAATGGACCCTCTCAACGACATTCCACAACCAATTCGACCCTCACGGCACTTCAGGTTAGCTTGACCAAAGTGAATCGGGCACGAGGATTTGCTCTCCAAGATAAAGATGGGAGCGGAACGACGAGACCCCACCGGGATTGACGATGCAAGGGTTGGGTGTCATGCGGTCAAGAATCTTATTCGCCCGAGCCGCCGAGAGCACACCAATAACTACCACACATCATACATGCGGAGACCACCACCCCACCCACGCAATTACCAGCCTCGTAGTAGTGCCGTGAGCGGCGACGACATGATGAAGGGGGTAATAGTATCGGGTGATGTACCAGAGAACGTAGAATGGATGATGAGACGAGGTCGACCCTATGGATTACCTCAATACAAACGCCATGGACTGACATAGATATGATGAGTCAACCATATGACGAATCGGGCTATCACTTGCTAATGAGGATATGGAGATGTGCAGGGCCGTACTATGGAATGCAAAAGTCTCTCTTCATGAAATCCTCACAGACACGCTCAAGATGCCTAACACAAAGCTCAACTAGCCCGCGAGGGTCGGCAAGATTAGCCCGGAACACTTGGGCAGGGGTTAAGGAAGGGTCTGAAGGTGCCCAAAAAGGAGAGGAAGAGATCGGGAAGGTAATCGCTTCCAAACAAGCCGTGCAGCACAAATGTATTGACGCATTCTCAAGAGCGTGTACCGTGAAAGGTGCAACATGTTCCATCTCACGGGCAAGCCGATACTACCGCCAAATCACTGGAGGCACTATCGATCTCGGAGACTGCATCACCATGTGCCGCCGACCGAGAAAAGCCTACAGCCTCAAAGGATCCGTGATATCGACATACGCGTCGGTGCTCGAGGGGAAGTGCTATCGACACACGGCCCATGGAGGTGTTCTTCCGGTTTGACCATATCTTTGAGATGTTTCTAACAAGGGCTTGATTTACTATCGCCCACCTTTTGCCTTACATATGAGCTCCTCGAAGAGTGAAGAAGTCTCGCAAATCAAGGCGGATCCGTATCACATGCACGAGTCTTTCTTGAGTCTCGCGACTTTGAGCGTGAAACTGCTAGGGAGTACCTCCAAAACTTCATGGTATGTATTGGATCGAAATTGTCCTCGTGCCTTATCATCCAAAGTAAGTCGGCCGGACAACCTTTCACATTTCAATCATTCCTTCTCTCTCATATGGGGAATAATTTGAGGTGTCTTTTTCGCAGCAATGGGCGCGCCGTTTTATCGTTCTCTTACCCGCAAGTCTCCCACGCCGTATTTTGATTCTTCGAGAGACTACGAGAAAAGGACTACACCCACATAATGAATATTCTAGATGATGCTTCCAAGGCTTCAGTATAGAGGTGGCCACGCATATCAGAAACAAAGGAACAAGAAGATGGGTTTCATGCATAAACTAACTCCTCGCATCCATGTCCCAAAACCAAGCAAGAAGGATGGATTCTACATCGCCCATCTCATGATTCACCAACACGGATCACCAAAGCTTCATTAACAGCGTAAATGATGATCATATCCATAAGTGGCTAGAATCTCATGGAGAAGTTTAATTATAAACTTAGAGATGACTTTCGCGATCCAAAGCGGCATTATGACGATCATCATGAAAGAAGTCGCCGATGAGAAGGGATGTTCCACCACGGCCCTATATCGCGGTGACGTCCTAACTCGTGATAGGCATGCAACGCCTAGACCTCACGCTGCTCAAGCACTAGGGTTCGTCTCGATGATATGGAAGGATGGAACTTTAGTGAGTTATGATGCCGATGATGATGATATGTGCCTGCTGAACTTGTATACTTTTGTAGCGATGAAACTTTGTGATGTCCACGGTCCTCGCCGAACTTATGTAACGCTACTTTGTTAGTTGTACGCATTTGACACTGCTGCATTCTAGTTAATTAATTTGTGATGTATATGTTGCATCTAGTTGCTAACCTTTCTTTTTGGTGTTGCTCTAGTATATTTTTTGCATATATATGATTGTACATCCTCTTCATGAACATGCATCTCAACAGTACCTAGTTTCTTGATGGCGTAGATGAAATGCGTCGTACAAAGGAAGGTTCCGGGTGTACAACGAGTGGTATGAGTGTCAAAGCAAGTGAATGGGTTCACGGGCGCCAGCCATAAAGGCTTCAAAAGCACAAGAAGGAGAAGCTAGTTACTTGAGGTTCACGCTAGCGCGAGAGAGGACTCAGAATCGCCACCTCATGTATCGTATGGTTCCTCTCATAGTGATAGCACTTCATGTGATGCCTTTGTTTAGATGGATGACGTTGTCAGAGTTGCAAGTATTCGAGACTTGCATGTATTGCTATTTTCGAGATGATAAAAAGATATCACTTTGTGTTGGATGATGATTATGAAGAGACTATTTGTATGTACATGCTATGATTACATTTGTGGTCTCGCAGCATTTGTATGTGTATCATGATGAAATTTCTATGTGCTAAAGATTCTTCTACAAAGCCGTTCAAATACAAAACAAATATGCAAAAAAAACTACTTAAATTAGCAAGAGAGTGTAGTAAAAGAATAGCATATAGCAAAGAGGCTGTCTGCCAAAGAGCGCTTAGCGCTAATAGCGTAGCGAAGCTTCAAGAATCACTGCAATACACTTGTATAGCAAAAGATGCTGGGGCACGCCATCGCGATGAGTTAGTAGAAGGCCAGATAGTAGCGCTGTACCCGCATCGATACATGTAAACTCACGCTGCTAGCCTTTTCCCTAGTGGGAAACACGTGGAGAAACAAGAGGAAACACTCAAATCAACAAGAAATGATCACACATGTGCTAGATCCATGAACACAAAGAAAGATACATTATTCAAATCCAACAAAGGGGATACAAAGGTCACTAGTTCATCTCCTAGAAGGAGGTCTTTAATCCAAATAGGGGTCTTCCTCAAGAGGGGTCTTCAATCCACTTGGGGAATCTTCTCCTATGAGGCCTTGTAGAAGGAAATATGCCCTAGAGGCAATAATAAAATTGTTATTTATATTTTTATATCATGATAAATGTTTACGATTCATGCTAGAATTGTATTAACTAGAAACTTAGTACATGTGTGAATACATAGACAACACAAAGTGTCCCTAGTATGCCTCTACTTGACTAGCTCGTTAATCAAAGATGGTTATGTTTCCTAACCATAGACATGTGTTGTCATTTGATGAACGGGATCACATCATTAGAGAATGATGTGATGGACAAGACCCGTCTCGTTAGCTTAGCATAATGATCGCTAAGTTTTATTGCTATTACTTTCTTCGTGACTTATACATGTTCCTATGACTATGAGATTATGCAACTCAATATCGGAGGAACACCTTGTGTGCTATCAAACATCACAACATAACCGGGTGATTATAAAGATGCTCTACAGTGTCTCTCAAGTTGTTTGTTGGTTGGCATAGATCGAGATTAGGATTTGTCACTCCGTATCGGAGGGGTATCTGCCCTCCCAAAGAATGCTCATCACTATAAGCCTTGCAAGCAATGTAACCTGATGAGTTAGTTACAGATGATGCATTATGTAATCCAGTAAAGGACTTGCGGTAACGAGGTTGAACTAGGTATGATGATACCGATAATCAATCTCTGCAAGTAACATACCGATGACAAAGGGGACAACTTATGTTGTTGTGTGGTTCGACCGACAAAGATCTTCGAGAATATGTAGGAGCCAATATGAGCATCCGTGTTCCGCTATTGGTTATTGATTGAAGATGTGTCTTGATCATATCTACATAGTTCTCGAACCCGTAGGATCCCGCACGCTTAACGCTCGATGACGATTTGTATTATGAGTTATGTTTTGGTGACAAGTTTGTTGGTCCCTGATGAGATCACTGACATGCCGAGAAGTCTCAAAATGGTCGAGAGGTAAAGATTCATATATTGAAGGTTATATTCGACATCGAAATGGTTCCGAGTGATTCGATATTTTTCCGAGTACCGAAGGGTTACCGAACCCCTGGAAGTTTTGGGCCAACATGGGCCTAAGGAGAGACTCCTATTTAATTGGTTTAACCAGAAACAGAGGATAGGATTCAAAAGTCAAACGGAAACCGAGCCCTAACCTTTAATTGATGAGAATTTCCATACCCTACTACTTGTATGTATTGGCATGGGTTCAGATGTAAACATTCAGATTGGCTTAGCAGCACTCTTCAGATGTGCGATCCAATCAAGGAGGCTGTATTTCACCTGAGTTCCTCTCGATCCTACTGCCGGATTACCGTGTTCTGAGGTTGTTCACCATGCATTCCATAGCACTTTGACTTTATATCCCCGAGGTTCTACCATAGAGGCCAACGAGAAAATAACTCCCCAACACACGCCTTACAACTTTCATCGACTGCGGTCCCAAAGAGCAACTCTTCTCAAAATCTCAAAACAAAAGGTGCTGAGTTGGAATCCCATTCTAAGGATTCTTGTGGTTCCGGGGAATCCAAGAAGGAGAACGAAAAGTGAGCTCCCATTTTCCGCCTCACTCTTTGATCTTAAGAATGCCGGTTTTAAGAATGAGTGATTGCCTTTCTCCACCCTACCGCCTAACCGTAGGCGTAGGGGTGGCCGCTGTCCCTCCTAGGGAGTCCGAATAGGACAAGAATGAGGGGGCGCCTCTTCCTCTTCCTCTCCTTCCTATTCCTCGTGGAGAAAAGGAAAGGGGAGGCGAATCCTACTTGACTAGGAGTCCAAGTAGGACTCTCCACATGGCGCGCCTCCGGTCGCCCGCCTCTCCCTCCTTATATGTTGGGGGCAGGCAAAGGCACATCAATTGTTCTTAGCCATGCGCGCCTCCACCATAGTTTGTCGGATTTCGGTTCCGCAAACCTGCTAGGTTTGAACTCGGGTGCGGCGGAGATCTCAACTACCAAGCCTGCCTACTCGCGATCTTCCTAAGCCTAGCGGCCGAGCTAAAAGGGCAGAGAGACACAACATTTTATCCTGTTCACACTCATGTGTAATACCCTACTCCATTGCTTTTGGTGGATTGCCTCGAGGGCTGAGATGAACTAGTAGAGTGGATGAACTCCCTCGGAGGTGAGGTGTTTGAGCTCAAGAGAGCGGGTGAGGTGGCTAGATGAGAAGATATTTGATCTGCTCTTCCCTCTTGGTGGTGGCTAAGTCCTATTTATAGTGGACTTGGTCCTTCCCAAATGTTGGCGGGAAGGATCCCACAACGCACCATTTGAAGAAGGGGACAAGTAGTACATCCTATCCTGACTAAAGTGGTCTTCGTGATGAAAAGCCTCGATGTCACCACCCTCTATGGTGGTGGCTAAGTCTCTCATCTATAGTGGCCTCGGTCCTCTTCCCAAATGTTACGGAAAGGGATCCCACAACGATCGGATTTGAAAGGGGACAAGAGTACTTATCCCGACAAAAGTAGTCTTCGCCATAAAGCCTCCTGGCCGTGATGCTGTGGCTCGGCGACGACCTCCGCCCCGCTGCCCCTGGCGGTCTTGGTCTTGTTGCACTGTAATGGAAACCTGGCTGGCTCGACTGCACTGCCGCTTGCCTACTTTGCACCAAAGGGAAACTAGCCTGCACCCGCCCGGGCCTTGGTCGCTCATGGCTCACGCCACCGAGCTCGCGAGGTGCACTTTGCATAGACTCTCGCCTCTGGAGCTAGCTCGAGGAGGCCGATCCTGGTCTTGGCGCCGTCCGCCTGAGGCGAGGCTTGGTCCTCGCGAGGGTCTTGATCTCGTCGATGTCAAGCCGGGCCGTGACAGGCTGCGGAGCTATGCAAAGCCAAGCAGCAAGTCTAGGTACCCCGCATCCGTAACGCCAATAGTAGCCTCGTGCCCATATGCTTTGGACTTGGCTTAGGCGCAGCCAAGGGCAAGGAGCATCATGGGGTTCTAACCCACGGCCTTGAACGACGCCCATGGATTTATGGGACGCATGCCCAGCCTCCCCATGCCGCCTTTGATATTCCAAGCTTGGCGTCGTCTGTTATCAGAGCAACATGCCTGCGTGTTGTCGCGGCCTCTTCATTTTCTTTTTCCCTGCATTTGCGATCATGATCTGCAAGAAAAGCTTCACCCTCTTCCTAGCTTCTACCATGGCTCGCAGAGAGGAAGAAGAAAGGAAGTCGCAAATGCCTGGACCTCACGCCTTTGAGCTAGCTCTTGCGGTCGACAAGGATCAATCGTGAAGGCTGGACAAGGTTCTCGCTCGCAGAAAATTCCAACGAGTGGAAGGCGACGACCGTCCGACCGCTGCCTTGGCTTGTGGGTGACATGAGCGCCACCAAGATCCCCATCTATCTCCATGCTCTCTTCACGGGTTTGATTCCCCTTCTTCCTTTCTTCAATGCTAATTTCGCACTACTGATCCACCGCATCCGATCCCCGCCCATCCTCCTCCTCGCCATTGCCTTCCTTTGCGAGGCCATGATGGTTTGCTTCTTCCGTGGACCTGTTTCACCATTTCTTCTTGTTCTACTGGTTGACGCCGCCAATGCTCTCGGGCGCGACCTTGAAGTCGGGCGACGCTGCCGGATCGATTAGCCACCGCCGCCAAGGGTTCTGAAGCAAAGGGTTGCTTATTGATGCCGATACATGCAGCCCTCGCTTCACTCGAGGCCGACCGCACGCAGCCCGTCAGTATGAAGCCACACCGGCGCCACTGCGCCGGAAGAGGTCATGAAGGCAGCCGGAGGGACGGGCGCCGATGGTGGTGAAGGAATTTGTCGTGCAAATGCTGCCTCGCCTGTGGCCATTCTCGCCCGAGGGACCTTGCCGCAACGAGGATTCCATGAGGCTACAGAGGCCATCGCTCCCGAGACCTTGAGCATGGTGCTCGAGCCCGACGGGCGAATCCAAACCCGCCGATCTTCTAGGAAGTGGCTGCCTCTACCAAAGGTTCTAACAAGGGGTTTTCATGGGCAGATGCCTTATTCGACGAGTGGGGCTACGCCCGAGGGGCTCGAGGGGCCTCCCGAGAACCCCTGGCCTCGTGGCTCCCCCGCCGCTGACCTCGAGGCCGCCCCAAGTGTGGAAGCAGGGAGGCGCACGCCACCACTGCTGAAGGAACCTCCGAGGTCGACGCCTGGGGCCTGGAAACCAGGCTCCGAGGCTCAAGAGAGGGCAACTACAGGTCGGCGAACTGACGCCTCCGGAGGTAATAGCCCTGTTCGAGGCGATGGCCCGAGGCGGCCGCTGGGATGAGGAGGCGCCACGATGACTCCGGGCCGCCTAGGGACCCCTGGCCATGCTTCTCTACCCGAGGCCACTGCCTGGTGCCCAAATGAGCACCTCCTCCCGAGGGTCACTGCTGACGCCCGGCCTGCCCCGCCTGGATCTTGAATCGCCCGCAGGAAGGGATCCCCAGGTTGTAGTGGCTACTGCACTGGAATCTCGACGAATACATGGCTGCGGACGAGTAAGTACTTCGCACACCTCGCGCCCATGCTTTTTCTCTGACTGTGGCTCGCAGGTCCCCATGACGGTGAAGCCTCGTAAAGGGAGCCCTTCCAGGATCATGGACCGATCCCAACAAGACAACCCCATGCCCCTGCTCCGCCTGGCATAAGGTCGACTCACCAGCCGGGTGCCGCAGGCCCCCGCCCAGGCCTCCTACCTTCTTCCGCTGCGGACCCGCCTGGGGGCGAGGGACGGTCACCGCTCTTCCTCCGTCACGGCACCCCGGCGGTCTTCGCCTTCGAGTTGTGGAGTTGCAGACGACCAACACCGAATTCGGGGGGTCGAGGTGCCGACCATGCGGGAGGTTTACGCCCGCAACGATAACGGACGCGACATCCGAATGGTACTACATGCGGTGCACCGGGATGTACACTCAATCGTAACCGCATCGTCTCTCTCCTCCCTCCACCCCCTGCGCCGCCAAAGTGAAGTTGGTCGGGCCTCATGATGAGTTGTCCTCATGGTCGTATTTGTCACGCTTGCTGCCGCGGCTGAAGAAGCCCATGGCGATGGCGGCAGACTAGGGTTTGTATCTGGCGATGAGGGGAGCAAACTCTAGATGTGGACTGGGGTGGCGAGAAGTAGATGAGGTCAACCTTGCACGCTTGCCATTTAAAAAGGATGTGGCCTAGACGCTTCCGGTCGCTGCGATGCAGGCCCAAGGTGGGTGGGTGGCATTGACTACGACCACGGTGGTGTTTGGTTGGCCGACACATAGGCCCAAGGCGGACACCGAGAGGAAGTGCGGCTCGTCCATCTCGTGTCCATGTGGACGCAAATTTAGGCTGGAAATGCATCCAGACTGGCACTGAGCAGGCGTGATTTGGGTTTGCGTCTACAGCGTCAGCCGCGCTTTCTTTCCGCTTTCACACAAAGGACACACACGACCAAATGTGTTTGGCGCTACTGAACCGCCTCGAGCACCTAAAGTAGGACATGTATGTCTGGGCGGATGTCACAATCACTGACCGGTCACGAAATGTCACCCAGCTGGCTTCCTCAAGCCAGCCCTATATGTTCGGTACCCTTCCCGCAAACATAGCTCATATCTGAGACGGATACAAGGAGACCTGGACACGTCCATCACATAGGACTCGATAGATCATACCCACTCCAAAACTCTCCAAATCGTCCCCAACCTAGCCCCCTCTTCCTCTCCTCTCTTCTGCCTCGTGTGTCCATGCCCTCCCCTAGCTCCACCATCACCCGAGCTGATGTAGGGTGGAACCCTAGGGACCGGTCTTTCACAATTTGGAGGGGGATTCACGAAGAACACGACGAACACACGAGGGGACACTACTAGGGAAAAGTCTATACAGTAATCTTAGCAAAGCTAGCAGTTCAAAATAGAGCCCGCCGGTAAGTAGTAGTAGTGCCCTTTAAATAAACTTCATTCCGCTAAATATTTAGCAAGAGGCCGCCGTAAACACGCTGCTACAAATATCGACCGCGGTGTTCCCCACTCTAAGTAGCAGATGGCGGTGGCGTAAAACATGCCATCGCTAAGTGCATAGTAGTAGCGCGGTTTCCTCGAGATCGCTCTTGGTAAGTTTCAAATTGCCGCCATTTTTGTCCCGATTAGCGATGGCGCCTTACAGAAGCGTTCTTTGCTAAGTTTTAGCAGCAGCAGCGTTTCTCACCAAAGACTACTGCTAACCCCACCAACCCCCAAACCGTCCCTCCCTCCCCTTGCTTTTTTCCCTTCCCCTACCTCCCCTCTCCTCTCTTCCCTCCACCACATGCTCCCACTCTCACTTTTTTCCCTTCCCCTACCTCCCCTCTCCTCTCTTCCCTCCACCACATGCTCCCACTCTCACTCTTCTTCTTCTCAATACTTCTCCCCATTACTCCCTCTCTTCTCTATCCACCTTCTCTCTCTTCATTACTCCTACATAACTACACCACCTCCATTAATGCATCTCCTTTCTTTTTCCTTCCCTCCACTAGTTGAAGTTGTCTCCTTCCAAATTAGGTAGCTAGGTAGATGTAGGATTTAGTTAAGTGACCTATTTGCCCCTAATTAACTAGATCTATCTTTGTCAAGAAGAGCTTAATTTGTGCACTTTTGATCTCCTACAACATCATCTTCGCCATCAAGATAGAGGTGATGAAACTTTCATGCTTTTGCAAAATGGAAATGTGTTTATGTGTGTGTGATATGTTTGTGGAAATTGTGTGTGTGGCATGAGTCGACGCCACCAAATTGTGCTTTTGAGTTGCCTATGTTTTGCCGAAATGTCGATTTATTTCGCTTTGGCTAATTCCGCAAACTCTAGATCCATATATGTCCTATTTTTAGGGAAGGTCATGCCAAATTTTTTATGACTTTGATGCATGCATGCATTTTACAATCAATTTTTTTATTATTACCTTGCGAGTTGATTTATGGTCAAGGAACGATGGTGGATAGGTGGTTGCGGTCGGCGATGCAAGACATGAAAGAAAATAACCGACGAGGTTTTATGTCCGTGTCGAAAATGCAAAGGAATAGTTTGGCTCGACCCCATGACGATGGTCGTGTCGGCGCACTCCGCCATGACCGGTTTCATGGATGGCTATACTAGGTGGATAATTGAAGATGAGGATGACGATGTTGAGGATGCCGACGGGCAGAAATGATGACACGGGCAAGACGAAGAGATGATCGATAATGGCGGCGGGAAGAGGCCGGACATGGCGGCGGAGAAGGGGCCGACATGGCGGAGGAGAAGGGGCGGACATGGCGGCGGAGAGAACGACATGGACTCCACGCAGCAGTAGTTCGCGGCACTAAGTTCAATTGTGCGGGACCTCATGTTCAAGCATTGCTTCGCAAGGAGACGAATCTTGAGAGAGCTGCTTCTAGAGAGGAGGCTAAGCCGAGCAACCGGTGGTAGACTCGAACACTCCATTGTATGATGGTTGCAACCCGAGGTGACCCGGTTGAGTTTCACGCTCAACTCCTCAAGACGAAGGCTAAAAACAAATGGACCGACACTAGCCTCGATGAGCATCTCAAGTACCTAAAGGATGTTCTTCCCATGGGTAATCTATGTCCTACTAGTGTTGATGAGGCCAAGATGATCGTGTGCCCTCTTGATCCGCCACACGTTAGATACCATGCATGCATCAACGATTGCATAATTTATCGGAAGGAGCACGCGGAAAAACAAGTCTGTCCGTGTGCAATGCTTCTCGATACAAGAAGGCCGGAAGAAATGTCCCCGTAAAGTTGTATGGTACTTACCAATCACTCCCGTCTCGGAGGTATTTTGTAGATCCCAAGGAAGCAAAACTAATGCTACCGCACGCGAGAGGAAGAAGCCCGACGATGGAGATGATCCAAGTCGAGACACGTGAAGGATGGAAGCCAGTGGAGAGCGCTTGAATGCTTCTATCGGTATTTTGAATGTGATGCAAGGAACATCGTGCTCGTGCTGCGTACCGATGGCATGAACTGCTTTGGCAACCGTAACACCAACCATAGTACATGGCCCGTGTTTGTATGGATGTACAACCTCCCCTGGTTGTGCATGAAATCAAGTACATTCACATGAGCATGCTTATTCAAGGGCCAAAACAACCAGGAAATAATATTAATTTGTATCTCGGCTACTTCAAGAGGAGTTAGACACGTTATGGAAAACACCGCCAAGACATGGGACGCCAAAGAAAGGTGAGTATTTCAACATGAGAGTCACAACGATCACGATAAAGGCAGACTATCTCGATTACGGATATGTGGCGGCCGTGTGCCATGGATATTGCGGATGCACGCGTGCATGGATGATACAACGCCTCGGCAGCCTAACGCCAAGGAAAGATGGCGGTCCGGGAAAATCGTGTACATGGGGCATCAAGATGGCTTGAACAGACGCACCCGTGGAGAAACCGTCGAGATCTATTCAATGGTCATGCCGAGCATCGAGGACCTCCACGTAAGCGAGCGGTGCCAAATCGATGAGCTGTTGAAAAAGCGGAATGAGTGCCTCGCGCCGAAAGACGATGAGAAAGGCGCCAGAGCTGCTGCTGGTATGGAAGACGAGGTCGTGTTCGGGACTTGGAGTATCGCACAAACTCGATACACCTCATTGCCTAGATCAAATGCATATCTCAGAAGAATGTCCTTGAGAGCTTGCTCGCAACATCGATGAACATGCCGGATAAGACCAAGGATGGGCCAAGGCAAGAAAAGACTTGCAAGATTTGAAAATCGTGGAAGATCTGCACATGCCGCCCGTAAAATGTCGACGAGACAGAGACGGAGACAGAGGCACGGAGAAGAAGGGCAAGAAATTAAAGAAAGAAGATTATTGCCCCCTCTTGCTTCACCTTAAGTCAGCCGAGATCAATCAATTCTTTAAGTGCCTTTACAGGAGTGAAAGTTAGTTCGATTCTCGTGGCAAGATAAGCGTATATCTAGACACGACAAGAAAAGGTTCGCCGGATGAAGTCTCATGATCTGTCATGTGATGATGACGCAGATACTACTGTTGCCCTTAGAGGGATAATGGACAAGCACGTCCGTGACACGCTTATTGGTCTCTACAACTTTTTGACGCCATCTCTAAAGTCGATCGATGTGAAGCAGCTCCAAAGGCTACAGAGGAAGAGATCGTTGTGATAATTGAATGAGCTTGAGATGTACTTCCCGCCTGCGTTCTTCGACGTGATGGTGCATTTGTGTGTCCATATTGTGGATGACATAATAGACCGGGGCTGTCATTCCCGCACAACATGATGCCGCTTGAGAGGATGAATGGGATCATCAAAGGATTCGTTTCAGAACATGTCCCGTCCGGATGGAAGCATCGTCCGGGCTATTTGGCACAAGAGTGCATCTCTTCGTGTGAGAATTTTCTATATGGTGCAGACCAGCCACCGGTGTTAGTGTTGGTTTGCCCGCTAACAAGCACGATGGGAGGCTCAAGGAGATGGTCATCAGAACGGTCGCAGGAACTGCACATGGCATACTCGGATCGACGCAATGATTTTGACAGAGCAAACTTGGTAGTGCTACAACACCTAGACGAGGTAGATCCTTTCGTGGCATCGCACAAAGAAATTATCGCAAAGAAGTATCGTGACTGGGGTATGCAGGACGGACGCCGGTTACTAGAGAGCACAACTCCACTTTCCTGCATTGGTTCAAAGAGCATATTATTGCTAATCCCCCGGAGGAGGGCTCTAAGGACGGATTGCTCATATACGCCTTAGCACATGGCCCCTCGCCCAACCTCGTAACCTATCGTGCATATGATATCAACGGATACACGCTCTACACGGAGGCAAAAGATATGGACAAGATGATCGTAACTCGGGGTGACGATGGAATGCATGACCGCAGCGACAACGACACAACCGAACGATTTTATGGAAGGGTCGAGGAGATCCGGGAGCTTGACTACTCGGATCGCACAACACGACGATGTTCCGTGTCGATGGGCTAAGAATGTCGAAAGAGAAAGCCGGATGTTCACTACCATGACTATACCCGACGCCAAGAGCGCTACTCGTCAACGCTTATCGCAAAAAACGAGCCATGGGTACACGCTAAGCACGTGACACAATGCTTCTTCATAATCGACCCGCACAATCCCAGCCGTGTTGTCGGAGGAGAGGCAAAAGGAACATCGTTGGAATGGATGGAGTCGCCAACGAGGAAGACTATGATCAAGACGGCAACCCAATGAGGGAAGATGACGACGATGATGAAGTATACGCCAAAAGAAGAATCAATACTACATTACCTAAGAAAATCGCACTCCATGGAAAAGGCGAAGTCACAATGAGGGGCTCAATTATTCTTCGACGAACAAGAAGGGAAAGAAGCTGACTCAAAACGAAAACGCCAAGACCGAGGAAACGTATGTTATGGGTCCAATGATGTGTAATATATATATGTTCCTATTTTGTATACACACTTAGCCATATGATGTGTAATATATATGTTCCTATTTTGCATACATATTTAACCGCCAAATGATGCAATATATATCGCCTCCTTCGCTTCACTTGCCTCGGGAAATAAAAGTGGATAAAATAAAGGAAAAGAAAATGAAAATCGGCAAGATGCGACGCAGCAGTAGCGCTGCTGCGTTCACAAAAACCGCTGCTGCTACATACCATAGTAGTAGCGCTTTCTTATAAACCGCCGCCACTCGCACAAGAGTAGCAGCGTGGTTACCATAAAGCGCTGCAGCTACAGATCATAGTAGTAGCGCTGCTTTGCATAACGCGCCATCGCTACGCCCACTTAACCCAAAATTTTCACTGCGCAGCTTCATCCCGCCACATTTCCCCAAATCCCCACTCTCTCGGCCCCGTCGCTGCCGCCACACCCGACCTCGCCCGCTCGCCCGACTCCGCCGGCGCCGCTTAGCCCTCAGCCTCCTCCCCGTCCTCGGCCGACCTCGACCTCGCCCCGGCTCCGTGACCTCAAGGCCGACTCAAGGCCTCTTCGACCCCGACCCAGCAAGCTCGCCCCGACCAGCCGCGCTCACCCCGACCTCGGCCTCGCCTCCCTCCTGCCCTCTCTCTGAAACCCCCCTCTCTGCTAGGGTTCTTCATGTTAATTAATTAGGTTATCTATTTAGTTATGAATTTAGCTAGGTTTCAAAATTAGCTGAATTTATATGGAAATTGAATCGACATGTGATATGTGCATATGTCATGTTTTGGACATGTCATGTTTGGAAAATGATCCGAGTGGCCTATGTTACGCCGAAATGTTGATTCATTTCCGCTTGGTGAATTTCAGCGCCGATATGTCCATTTTTAGCAAAGGTCATGCCGAAATTTCCCGTGAATAAAGGCATGATTTGTGATACATAGTTGGCATATCGAGTCCGCACATAGATTTCTTTTTACGTCATTTCTCATTTATTCATACTTTTAGAAATAAATGAGGCCACTTAATCATAGGAAACATGTCGAACAACGAAGAAACCGGGCCTTCTCACCAAGATGCATTTAGATGGATTATGATGGTGAACAAGAGTACCTCGACTATTTGATCGCTAAGCAAGGTTTGCGGTGTCGGCCTCGATGATGGTAATCGACGCCGACATCGACACCGACGGCGCCGGCATCGACGGCGCCGCAAGACCGATGGCGGTGCCGAGACCGTGGGAAGGTATCAAGGGGAAGGTACCGCCCCGATGCCGATACCAAAAGAGGAAGCATAAGAAGCAGAGGATACGAAAACCTAACAAACTAGGGATTGGACGACTTGTGATCACAAAGATGGCACCTAGCAAGTTTGAGCCGTTAGAGCCGAAGAACCTTGCAAGTGCTATGGGAACCAAGTAGGATGCATCCTACGGAATGCGCGAGCATCAACGATTTATGACTTAAGGAGTAAAGAACATTTGACGCAGCTTGCTCCTAACGGTTGCACAAGAGATTCAAGTTCCCCGACCGATGATAACATAGAACAACCGTGGGATGATCCAAGATGAAAAAGATTAACAATCACGCCATGGGCATGTTCAAGAATGATTTGGCCTCCGGAAAGGGAGGGTGAAACGAGCTATTGAGGCTGATGAACCCCGTCCAAGATTCTCGGAGGAAAATCCGACACTTACGGAAGAGGAGTTCAAAAGTTCAAGGACACTTGCGCTACCGAGGCAGCCAAGGCTAAGGCTGCGAAATTCAAAAGCCTTCACTCGGAACACGGAAGCATCGCCTCGGCCGTGGCTACCTCGGTAAAAGGCCCATATGGGATAAGGAGGACGCGAACGTGAAGCCGCTGGGTCTCCTGCACTTTCGCTGAAGTTCACCAACCCTTGGAGCATGACTTCATCAGGCCCGCTACAAGTGGGACAAGGAGAAAAGGTTTTTACACGGACAAGATCACGAGGAAATTGATTAGACTATCGAGAAGCAACACCGGCTTGCAGCCAAAGCCCTACTTTCTTCGATGAGGCCCAAGTGGGACACCCTCTCAACCGGCCTTGAACGAACTTAAGGGACTCCCGCTGGACCAGCGGCCGCAATATGGTCGTGGTGCACGGCTACCGAGACGGCGCCACGTGGAAGGTGTTTACAACGACGGCCCGAGGCCAAGAAGCGTAAAAAGAAGTTTAGTCAGCGACATCGACGCAAAGGTGAAGCTTGCGTCGAGAAAAAGCACCGAGGACGCGAAAAAGCAGCCGAGGACAAATATGAGTTGCTACAAAGAAAATCAATGCAGTCAGAATCGCCGCAGTAAATGATTTCGCTACTAACTTGGTTCCAGCGATCATCAATCGGGCGAAGGAAAATCCGCACAAGACGGTACATGATTTCCCGATGCCCGCCCACGAGCAACTCCATGAACAACAACACCATCGCACCATCACTTGCTCTAGCAACCGGCCTCCTCTCGCAGCCGCCTCCGCCATAGCAGCTCGTCCTCGGCCTCAGCGCGCTTAGGCGGGCCTTCGCTTTTGGCTGAGCTTGACGCCACACGGTAATTACATGTCGCACCAACATATATATATATATAGATAATATTCCATTTTTGTTGCCTTTCGTTGTTTTACACCACAAACATATGTGTTTGCAGGTGAAAAGAAACCCCATGCACCATACTCTACTTGATCAAAGGCCGAAGGTGGACGTGGGAAAGGGATGATAATGGACCCTCTCAACGCACATTCCACAACCACCCGATCCCACCGGGCACTTGTGGTTAGCTTGACCAGTGTGAAATCGGGGCACGAGGATTTGCCTCCTCCAAGACAAAGATGTGGGAGCGGACGACGAGACCCCACCATGATTGGACGATGCAAGGGTTGGGTGCTGCTATGGTCAAGAATCTTATTCGCCCGAGCCGCCGAGAGCACACCAATAACTACCACACATCGACAAGCATGTGCGGAGACCACCACCCCACCTACGCAATTACCAGCTCGTAGTAGTGCCGGGTGAGAGCGGCGACGACATGATGAAGGGGTGCAATAGTATCGGCTGATGTACCAGAGAATGAGAATGGATGATGAGACGGAGGTCGACCCTATGGATTACCTCAATACAAACGCGTATGACTGTGACATAGATATGATGAGTCAACCATATGACTTAATCGGGCTATCGCTTGCTAATGAGGATATGGAGCCGGGCAGGGCCGCACCATGGAATGCAAAAGTCTCTCTTCATGAAATCCTCACAGACACGCTCAAGATGCCGCCAACACAGGCTCAACTAGCCGGGCGCGAGGGTCGTGACAAGATTTAGCCCGGAACACTTGGGCAGGGGTTAAGGAAGGGTCTCGAAGGTGTGCCCAAGAAAAGGAGAGGAAGAGATCGGGAAGGTAATCGCCTCCAAACAAGCCGTGAGCACACAGCAGCCAGACGATGCATTCTCAAGAGCGTGTACCGTGAAAGGTGCGGTCATGTTCCATCTCACGGCAAGCCGATGCTACCGCCGAAACCGCTGGAGGCACTATCGAGGATCTCGTGAGACTGCACGACCATGTGCCGCCGACCGAGAAAAGCCTACTAGCCTCAAAGGATCCAGGATATCGACATACGCGCTCGTGTGCTCGAGGGGAAGTGCTACGCCGACACACGGCCCGCGGAGGTGTTCTTCCCGGTTTGACCATATCTTTGAGATGTTTCTAACAAGGCGGCTTGATTTTACTATCGCCCACCTTTTGCGCTACATATGAGCTCCGTCGTGAAGAGTGAAGAAGTCTCGCAAATCTGCGTGGCGGATCCGTATTACATGCACGAAGTCTTTCTTGAGTCTCGCGACTTTGAGCGTGAAACTGCTAGGGAGTACCTCCAAAACTTCATGGTACGTAATAAGGATCGAAATTGTCCTCGTGCCTTATCATCCAAAGTAAGTCGATTCCGACAACCCTTTCGTACATTTCAATCATTCCTTCTCTCTCATATGGGGAATAATTTGAGGTGTCTTTTCCCCGCAGCAATGGGCGCGCCGTTTTATCGTTTCTTTACCCGCAAGTCTCCCACGCCGTATTTTGACCCTTCGAGACTACGAGAAAAGGACTACACCCACATAATGAATATTCTAGATGATGCTCTCCAAGGCTTCAGCTATAGAGGTGGCCACGCATATCAGAAACAAAGGAACAAGAAGATGGGTTTCACGATAAAACTAACTTCTCCTGCATCCATGTCCCAAAACCAAGCAAGAAGGATGGATTCTACATCGTCCATCTCATGATTCAGTTCAACACGGATCACCAAAGCTTCGCGATTAACAGCGAAATGATGATCATATCCATAAGTGGCTAGAATCTCATGGAGAAGCGAATTATAAACTTAGAGATGACTTCTTTCGCATCCAAAGCGACATTATTGCGACGATCATCATGAAAGAAGTCGCCGATGAGAAGGGGATGTTCCACCACGGCCCTATATCGCGAAATGACGTCCGAACTCGCATAGGCATGCAACGCCTAGACCTCACGCCGCTCAAGCAGCTAGGGTTCGCCCTCGATGATATGGAAGGATGGAACTTCTAGTGAGTTATGATGCCGATGATGATGATATGTGTCGGTTGAACTTGTATACTTTTGTAGCGATGAAACTTTGTGATGTCCACGGTCCTCGCCGAACTTGCGTAACGCTACTTTGTTAGTTGGCGACGATGACCCGCGCACCTCTAGTTAATTAATTTGCGTCGTATATGTTGCATCTAGTTGCTAACCTTTCTTTTTGGTGTTGCTCTAGTATATTTTTTGCATATATATGATTGTACATCCTCTTCATGAACATGCATCTCTAACAGTACCTAGTTTCTTGATGGCTAGATGGAAATGCTATGTCGTGGTACAAAGGGAAGGTTCCGGGTGTACAACGAGTGGCATGAGTGTCAGCGCAAGTGAATGGGTTCACGGGCGCCAGCCATAAAGGCTTCAAAAGGCATAAGAAGGAGAAGCTAGTTACTTGAGGTTCACGCTAGCGCGAGAGAGGACTCAGAATCGCCACCTCATGTATCAGATGGTTCCGCCTCACTCATAGTGATAGCACTTCTTGCGTATGCCTTTGTTTAGATGGATGACGTTGTTGTAGTTGCAAGTATTCGAGACTTGCATGTATTGCTATTTTCGAGATGATAAAAGATATCACTTTGTGTTGGATGATGATTATGAAGAGACTATTTGTATGTACATGCTATGATTACATTTGTGGTCTCGCAGCATTTGTATGTGTATCATGATGAAATTTCTATGTGCTAAAGATTCTTCTACAAAGCCGGTTCAAATACAAAACAAATATGCCAAAAAACTACTTAAATTAGCAGAGAGCGAGTGTACAAAAGTTAGCAAAGCGCCGTTATAGCAAAGAGCGCGTCTGCCAAAGAGCTTAGCGCTAATAGCGATAGCGAAGCTTAAAGAATCCACGCTGCTGCTACACTTGTATAGCAAAGCGCTGGGGCACGCCGCTCGCGATGAGTTAGTTGAAGGCCAGATAGTAGCGCGGGTACCCGCGCTACTGATACATGTAAAACCCGCGCTGCTGCTAGCCTTTTCCCTAGTAGTGGGAAACACGTGGAGAAACAAGAGGAAACACTCAAATCAACAAGAAATGATCACACATGTGCTAGATCCATGAACACAAAGAAAGATACATTATTCAAATCCAACAAAGGGGGATACAAAGGTCACTAGTTCATCTCCTAGAAGGAGGTCTTTAATCCAGCAGGGGGTCTTCCCTCAAGAGGGGGTCTTCAATCCACTTGGGGAATCTTCTCCTATGAGGCCTTGTGAAGGAAATATGCCCTAGAGGCAATAATAAAATTGTTATTTATATTTCCTTATATCATGATAAATGTTTACGATTCATGCTAGAATTGTATTAACTAGAAACTTAGTACATGTGTGAATACATAGACAACACAAAGTGTCCCTAGTATGCCTCTACTTGACTAGCTCGTTAATCAAAGATGGTTATGTTTCCTAACCATAGACATGTGTTGTCATTTGATGAACGGGATCACATCATTAGAGAATGATGTGATGGACAAGACCCGTCCGTTAGCTTAGCATAATGATCGTTAAGTTTTATTGCTATTACTTTCTTCGTGACTTATACATGTTCCTATGACTATGAGATTATGCAACTCCCGAATATCGGAGGAACACCTTGTGTGCTATCAAACATCACAACATAACTGGGTGATTATAAAGATGCTCTACAGGTGTCTCCGAAGCTGTTTGTTGGGTTGGCATAGATCGAGATTAGGATTTGTCACTCCGTGTATCGGAGGGGTATCTCTGGGCCCTCCCAGTAATGCTCATCACTATAAGCCTTGCAAGCAATGTAACTGATGAGTTAGTTACGAGATGATGCATTACAGAACGAGTAAAGGGACTTGCCGGTAACGAGGTTGAACTAGGTATGATGATACCGACAATCGAATCTCGGGCAAGTAACATACCGATGACAAAGGGGACAACTTATGTTGTTGTGTGGTTTGACCGATAAAGATCTTCGTAGAATATGTAGGAGCCAATATGAGCATCCAGGTTCCGCTATTGGTTATTGATTGAAGATGTGTCTTGATCATATCTACATAGTTCTCGAACCCGTAGGATCCGCACGCTTAACGTTCGATGACGATTTGTATTATGAGTTATGTGTTTTGGTGACCGAAGTTTGTTCGGGTCCCGGATGAGATCACGGACATGCCGAGAAGTCTCAAAATGGTCGAGAGGTAAAGATTCATATATTGGAAGGTTATATTCGGACATCGAAATGGTTCCGAGTGATTCAGATATTTTTCTGGAGTACCGAAGGGTTACTGGAACCCCCCGGGGAAGTTTTGGGCCAACATGGGCCTAAGGGAGAG
>JAHHZJ010002674.1:0-49297 GCA_021437245.1 Aegilops speltoides | reverse complement strand
GCTTAGATGCCCAGTTGCAGCAGATCCAGGCGCAAAATTACCGGCTTATGTTGGATCAGAATGCGTCGAACAAAGTACTGCGAAGGAAGTACTAGTCTTGTCTGTCGCCAGTCTACGAAGGACTGAACCTCTTCAATACGCCGAGAGCTGGGCCGAGTAATCCGGCAGCAGCAAACCGGACCGTGGCACCTGAGGCAGCTCCGAATCAACCACAGATAACGGACCCACCTTGACAAACGGACAACCCGCCGCAATATGTATCAACACCACCGGGTCATTTTTCTAGCCCTTTGGATAACAGGATTGCTGCGGCATCTCGTCTGGCAGCTATACCGATGGAGGGTGAGGGAGTCCTGGACTAGGGGGTGTCCGGACAGCCGGACTATCATCGTCAGTCGGACTCCAAGACTATGAAGACACAAGATTGAAGACTTCGTCCCGTGTCCGGATGGGACTTTCCTTGGCGTGGAAGGCAAGCTTGGCGATACGGATATGTAGATCTCCTACCATTGTAACCGACTCTGTGTAACCCTAGCCCTCTCTCGTGTCTATATAAACCGGAGGGTTTAAGTCCGAGGACAAACAACCATTACAACAATCATACCATAGGCTAGCTTCTAGGTTTAGCCTCCTTGATCTCGTGGTAGATCCACTCTTGTACTACCCATATCATCAATATCAATCAAGCAGAGTAGGGTTTTACCTCCATCGAGAGGGCCCAACCTGGGTAAAACATCGCGTCCCTTGTCTCCTGCTACCATCCGCCTAGACGCACAGTTCGGGACCCCTACCCGAGATCCGCTGGTTTTGACAATCGACATTGGTGCTTTCATTGAGAGTTCCTCCGTGTCGCCACCGATAGGCTTGATGGCTTTAAATCAACAACAACGCCATTCAGTGGTGAGACTTTTCTCCCGGACAGATCTTCAGATTCGGCGGCTTCAAGATCATGGGCTAATTCACTTGGCCATCCGAGCAGATCGAAGCTATGCCCTTGGCCATCGTGTCGATTTGGAAGCCTAAACTTCACGACGGATATCCGCGAGACTTGATCTTCGATGGATCCGAGCTGCAGCCAGTGTGCCACAATCGTCACAATGGGCATGATCTAACTCGCCACCGACAAGACTTTGAGGTTATTACATTAATCCGCCCCACCCATAGTCCGGAGCCGATTATGCTGACGAGGACGGTGGCCGGACACCGCCGAGCTGTGGATTTCACGGCGATGGAACCTAACACCGACCTTGTCCCTTATAAAGCTTGTGGTCCGAGGTGCCGGACTTCTCGCCGACTCTAAACCTCCGCACTTCGCCAATCCAATCTGATTGGCCGATCATGGAGTTCACCGCGGACATCTTTCAAAGACTCGCCTTTGGCGACATCCTAAATTCGCTAAAGCATCTCTCGCTATCCGGAGAGCCCTGGCCGACTATGTCCAGATGGTTGGGATGCGGACGCTAAGAAATTCCAAGCCCACCCACCACTCACTTTATAGTCACCGCCGACGCATCTAATCGACATGTTAGACTACGATTCAAGACATCGACGGATGGACGATTTATGCCGGAGACGATCAAGAACCAGCGCCCACAGCACCGAAGGCCACCTCCCATATGACATATACATGGTGGACACCCCAAAGGATGGGGACGGCGAAGAAGCAGCGGAGGCAGATTCCTTAAAGAACAGCCCAAGCGCCGACGCCGCCGGGCGCCGCCTAAATCCCGCCAAAGCAAGAATGGAGATTCCGGCACAGAGATAATAACACCCCGTAAAGTGCCGAAGACAATCCCTCCCGCAAGATTCAGCGCAGAGGATGCGTACAAGCCCTCACGAGAGCGGGCATTTAAGAGGTCGAGGATGATAATTACATACCTCCCTCCCGATACGAGGCAAGCTCGACGACGACTTAATTGTCTGTGCTCGAGGATCCCGGCTTAACAAGAGCTGCTTAAACGCAGGCTAATGGCCAAAGCAAATAGCCTAAAGAAAAAGTAGCAGCAGCTTCAAGCTGATCAAGACCTGCTGGCCGACAGATGGACCGAGGTCCTTGTGGCCGAGGAGTATGAACTCGAACGCCCCTCCAAGAGCTACCCAAAATGCAAGTTGCTCCCGCGACTAGAGGAGGAAGCATATATACCTTCATCACCAGCGCATAATACAGCAGACCGACCACCCCGTGGTCAGGACAGAGAGGCACCTAGGCCCTCCACCAAGACCATACTCCGGCATCGCTCAAACAGTACGAAGCCACGAGGGAACGCGCCGGACTTGCGGGATATATTGGAGGACAAAGCAAGGCAATTCAGATCTATTTATGGATCACATGGGAGCCCCACGACCCATGACGATTTACCGCCGCCGGATACAAAGAACTCCGCCGGGCCGAACACAGCAGTATAACGCCTTTGAGCTACGACGTGACATTGCTCAATACAGAGGCGCCAAGACACCCACTATGCTTCACAAATCAAGTAATGGACCATCAAATCCTTGAAGGGTTTAAACCCACAACATTGAATCCTACGATGGCACAACAGACCCTCGCGGTTTGGATCAAGATTATCTCCTTCATATCCATATGGCCCACGGAGACGCATCTCCACGCCATCAAATATCTCCCACTGCTTAAAGGACCAGCTCGGCATTTGCTTAACAGCTTGCCCGCAGAGTCAATTGGTGTTGGAGGACCTGAAGCCGCATTCTCGACAACTTCCAGGCACATATGTGCGACCACCGACGCCATGACGAAGCCACATAATCCAAGAGCTGCATTTAATCGCCGCACTCGACACGGTTCTAACAAAGAAAAATCAAATCGCCGACCGTCCGGATGCAGAGGCCTCGCAGCCTTCAAACATAACATCCGCGACGAGTGGCTAGCCCGCACCTAGGACAGAAAAGCCAAATCCATGGCAGCCCTCACATCATTAATGACCCGCTTATGCGGAGAAGATAGTTGGCTAGCTCGCAGCAACAACTTCAAGAAAATGCTGGCAGTCCAGATACTAAGGACCACAACGCAGGTCGCTACTGGCGAAAACAAACGCCGTTAACGGCGCATAACAATGAGGATACGACAATAACGCCGGATTCCGAGGCTCTAAACCCGGTCACGGAAGAAGCCATTCAAAAGAACCACTTCGGTCCGCCCAATTTGGACCGAATACTCGACCGCCATGCCGACACGCAGCACTTCTAAAAGCTAGCTAACCACACCAACAGAGATTGTTGGGTATTTAAGCAGCAGTGTTAATTGCCGAAACAACGACAAGGGGCTGCACAATGACGACGAGGAAGCGACCCGCCGCCGTACAAGAGAGGATGTATGGGTTTCACAAGTGCGGACGGTAAACATGATATACGCAACCCATATACCCAAGAGGGAGCGGAAGCGCACTAAGGGACGATATGCGATGGAGCCAATCGCCTCAAGTTCAATCCATGGTCCTCTCGCCCGATCACTTTCGATCAAGAGACCATCCGACCAAGATCCGCTTATGGCGGATTCGCCGCATTGGTTTTAGACCCAATCGCCGATGGATTTCACTCACGAGTCCTCGATGGACGCGGCAGAGCCTGAACCTGCTTTATCGATACAAGCAAGCAAGATGGGCATAGACCCTCAAGGATTAAACCTACAAAGATGACCTTCAAAGGCGCCATACCAGGTGTTGAGGCCAATTGTACAGTGCTCACCACACCGAAGTGGTCTTCGGATCCCCGGATAATTTCCGGAGCAAGGAGTTAATCTTTGACATAGTCCTGCTCAGCAGCGCTATCACGCCTCGCCGAACGTAACCGCTGTCAAGAAGTTCAACGCGTGCCACATTACGCATACCTCAAGCTCAAGATGCTAGGCCCTCGTGGAGTCATCACGGCCAACGGAAATATGGAACACTCCCTCCGAATGGAGGAACATACAGCGGCTCTCGCGGTAGAGGTAAAGAGCAGCCTTCTAAGGCAATTTTCGAGTCCGTCGTTAAACGACCGACACGCCAAATGCGCCGAGCAACATCAATCAAGACCACCCGCACGCTCCAAGCACGCCAGAGTAATGCGGCCCCAACCCCAGCCCTCGTGATGATTGCAAGACCAGCCTCCGCAGACATCATTATGCTCTGAGATACCATGGGCATAGGGGAGGGGCACGACCACAACAGACCCAGAGTGTGGTTCGACCACACCAGGGCCCTAAGTGTGTCGCTTTTTTTTTTTTTTTTTTCCTTCTTTATACACAAGACTCCGCTCACTGAGGTTCTCGTCCGGGCGAACCCGCCGAACTCACGATGCAACAGCCTGTGGAGGGAAAAGGCTGTGATTTAACACTGTGTGGTCTCCATTACGAGCATTAAATTTGATTATATACACTAGTCCGCAGCCCTCCCTCGAGGGGGACATGTTTAATTAGTCCAACCCTTGCTTACCGCACTATTTGTATCATTCCGCGCTCATAGCAGTAATTCCTTGAATAAATAATGCAGCACTTTTTGCCTATAATTGCATTACTTTACATATATGTTCATTAATGACATCTTGCACCAGATATTTTGGTACGGCCAATACACCAGGGCTTATGTTCCTCGCATTATGGTGTGATAAGTCCGAACACTTTCACAAGTGCGGCACCTTTAACTTAGCATTATATGAATCGCTTCAATCATGTCTTGGGTCAATAGTTGGGCTTGCCTGCCCCATGTTTTGGTGCCTTATGTTCCGCTCTCGGCTAAGGTAGCACGGGAGAACCATCGCGATTGCGCCTTGCTGAGCTGGGTGAGCGCCTGCTGGAGAAAGCTAAACCGATCGGCATGATAAGGCGAGAGATCTGTCGCTGTTCAAGAGGTCTTTTCGAGTCCCTAAAGACTTATGCCACTTCGAGCGAAGAACCGGATAATGTCCGCCAAGGCGTGATAGCACCTCTAACTCGGTCTTCCGAATACTAGGGGCTTCACTAAATTTAAAATTATAGAATTCTATGGCTAAGGAGAGTGTTCAAGCATTATAAGTCCGTTGCCTTTGTTCGTTGTGTTGAGCGCCCCTAGATGGACCCAAAATGGGAACAAGAGTGCTCAAGTTTATCCCAACACCCCAAAGACTGTGGCATGGGGGCTGAAGCCGACGACTTGCCATCTCTCGATTTAATAAACGCCGCATGTAAGGTAATATTTAAATCAATAAGCGCTTGCTTACGATATGAACAAAGTTTTCAAAGCACAGATAACACATTGTGAGTTTACTCAAAATTACATCTTTGGGGCACTCATCCGCAATCTTGCAGCACCCTTCAGACACTCTTATATTACATCTCGGCGACGATACTCCTTACTACCATGGCGCGTCTGCGATAAGCTTCTCAAGATCCAGCCTGCCCTAAAGCACCTTTATGCTGGCAATGGCCCGACGGCACCTTCAATGCAAAGTGAGCGCTTTGATGACCTCCACCAGGGCACGATCCACCAGCCACCAGACGAGGCCGGCGAAGCTCCTGTGCATGGCCTTTCCAGCCACACCGGACTATGAGGCCCTTCATGGCCTTCTCGGCCACCTTAGGAGCCCGACCACTGCTTCACCGGTCGCTAGGGCGATGGATGGCTGGCCTCAGCCAGATCGAGACCGTAAGACCTTCTCCGCTGAGCCCCTCCTCGCTCGGAGAATGCGGCGATCGGACACGCCATGAGGCAGATCTCGCAAACGCCTCGAGAGCTCCAAATTCGGTAAGTATCGAAGTTTACATTAACATGCTTGCTTTGCATGAAAAATGCCTTACCCGCCGCTATTTTCTTCACATCCTCAACCTCCTCAAGGGCCTTATGGGCCTCGGCCTTGGCGGCTTTGGCACTTTCAAGAGCCGAGGCAAGCTCTGACTCGAAGTCTTTGAGTCACGCCCCAAACTCTCATGCTTTTCCATGAGAGCCTCGAGCTCTTGCCGCACCTCCGCCACCACCGCCTCCCGCTTCTCGCTTCCGCCCATTCCGGGTTGCATTATGCTCGTCATGACACAGCTCCTTTAGGGTTGCCACCTTGTTCGTGGCCCCTGCAATACCCACGTTATCCTTGTTATTTTTATCGCAACCTAAATCCTTTTCTGTAAGGTAACTATTCAAAGTGGTGTTACTCACCTTCTTTGTCCTCGAGCTTCTTCTTAGCACGGCCGAGCTCTTGCTCGGACCACTCGAGGTCCTGCTTCAAAGCACCGACCTCCAAGCAAGGCGTAAAGGTTAGCAACAGCAGCCTCGCAAACCCATATTGCCATAATTTTAGCAACCTCACAGATATCTTTTTAGATCCTCATCCGCTTTTCTTTCCTCAACACCGAACCGAGCATCAAGGGCTACCGCCTATGCGGTATTACATTGCATATTTTTAACTTCTACCTCAAAGCCCGTTAGAAGGCTATTGCAAGCTTCGGTCACCGCTTCTTGGCGAGCTGAACTTTTCAATCACCACACTCATAATAGTGTGGTGTTCTTCCTCGATGGAAGCGCTTTGAGCGCCCAACAAGTTGTCCGGCGCCTGGGCTTGACGGGGCCGACGGATCACGGTCTTGCCCTTCTTAAGGGGGCCACGGACTCGAACCACTCAGGTTCCCGCGGAGTCCGACGAAAGTCCGGAGGCTGCCTTGCGGCGCCCGAGCCTCCTCTCCGACGGGTCCTTCCTCGATCCCACCTCGCGCCCTTAGCGTCATGAGGGTGGAGGCAGTCGATGGAATCCACATCCGACGGAGCAACGACCCGCCGATGAAGCGGGAGATCATCATCGGCCGGATCAAGGGCAAGCAGCGGCATTAGAAGGACACTATGTGACACAAAAGAAATTATAAATCATTTAGGAACTGATACTTCATAATCTTGCCGAGGCCTGCCCTTGAGGGCCACTCTTCGCCGCCAACGCTGGCATTGGCGGAGCTGTCCGGGGAATAGTCCTTCCTCTTGACTTCTTCGCCCCCTGCCGGGAAGCATTCTTCTTCCTCTCCTTCCTCCGAGAGAGTCTTCTTCCTCCTCGCCGGGAGGAGTCCGCCTCGAGTCGCTTGGACACCTGAAAACGGGAACTTTTCGGTACCCGTGGCCTCCTTCTTGGCCTTCTTCTCCGCACCACGCAGGGTGCCGGAATCCAGCAGCCCCGCTTAGACGGGCATCTACCGGGTTTTCCGCATGGGAGCCGGGCAGATGATCCGCCGGCCTTCTTCATCCAGTCCCGCCAAAGGAAAAGGGATATTGAAACCCGCAGAGGGTCAAACTATTAAAAACAAGTGTCCCGTAAGGGGTAGAATCACTTACCTCGTTAGCTGGATGTCTGCGAGCGAAACCGCGATCTTCATGGCGGATGCGGAGCCTTGGCACCTTTGAACAGCACTCCTCCAGCGCCTTCAGACGTCAGGTCAAGAGCCTGCCAATGCCCGTGCTGCTGGATTGAACTCCCACAATTTAAATGCCCGTTGTTGGCAGGGAAGAATCCGCGGATGAGCATGACTTGGACCACATTGACAAGCCCGAGCTTCTTGTTCACCACTTCTCGGATATAGGCTTGGAGTCCTGCTGCCTCCTCCAACTACCCCATAGCAAGCCCTTCTTTCCAGAGGTGAGCTGCATAGGGATACCAGATCTAAACTCGGGGCCGCCGCCACTTAGGGTCGCGCTGCTCGGTGATGTAGAACCACCCCGACACACCCCCTTGACGGACTCCACAAAGGCCCCTTCGAATCAGAGATGACGCTGGGCATCTTGCCCAACATAGCGCCCAAGACTCAGCATGAGTGCTCTTTCACTACCTTCGCTTGACATTGAAGGTCTTGAGCCACAAGTCGGCGGGGCTGGATGCAGAGGAAGGCTCGCATACCCACGATAAACGCCGAGATGTTGAGGATGAAGTTCGGGCGCCGATCGTGGAAATCCAGTGACGAGTAGAACATGAGCCCCTGACAAAGGGGTGAAATGGAAAGCCCAGTCCGCAGAGGAAGTGGGAAGGAACACGACCTCTCATGGGGCCCTGGTGGGATGAGCTGCCTTGTCGGGCAGCCGTGCGCGATGTCGCCGGACAGATATCCGGCGCCACGCAGTTTTTCGACGCGTTCTCCGTGAACGGAGGAGGCCAACCATTTGCCTCCCGCCCCGACATGGTCGGAGAAGGTCGAGACGAGACGCACGGACTTGGGCGCCGGAGCTCGAAAAGCGGAGATGGATAAGCAAAGGAGGAAGAAGGCGAGGTGAAAAGGTGGATCCTTATCCCCTTATATATGGGCGGATGAAGACTATGCGCCCCCACCACCGTAAAACTCGCTTATCTCCTAAGCGCCACCATCAATGGCGGGTTGGGTTACCCACGTCCGTATTGATGAGAATCCCGAACAAGGTGAACACGATCTCGCTCGACAAGACGCGCTAAGGAAACCGCCGCTAAACGCTACCGAGGTGGTATAAAAAACGATTCAAGTAAAGGCTTGGTAGTGGTGTGACGCCATGCCACAAAATATGTCAAGAGATTGACCTTGTGTACATATTATTCTCTACTGTGGAATGTGGACTTTATTTTGCAGAGCCGACACTATCCTGGTGTTCATAATCTTCTATGAATTATTCAGAGGAGGAACCTGCCTTGCAATGCCGAACAATATGCACGCCGGACTCATCGTCATTGAAGCCGGGTTCAGGGGCTACTGAGGGAGTCCTAGACTAGGGGGTGTCCGGACAGCCGGACTATCATCGTCAGCCGGACTCCAAGACTATGAAGACACAAGATTGAAGACTTCGCCCTGTCCGGATGGGACTTTCTTGGCGTGGAAGGCAAGCCCGGCGATACGGATATGTAGATCTCCTACCATTGTAACCGACTGTAACCCTAGCCCTCTCCTGTCTATATAAACCGAGGGTTTAAGTTCAGAGGACAAACAACCATTACAACAATCATACCATAGGCTAGCTTCTAGGTTTAGCCTCCTTGATCTCGTGGTAGATCCACTTTGTACTACCCATATCATCAATATCAATCAAGCAGGAGTAGGGTTTTACCTCCATCGAGAGGGCCCGAACCTGGGTAAAAACATCGTGTCCCTTGTCTCCTGTTACCATCTGCGTAGAAGCACAGTTCGGGACCCCCTACCCGAGATCCGCCGATTTTGACACCGACAGAGGGCGATTCGCTAGCGGCGGACCAGGGATCTTCTTCAAACTGCTGTTGTGCAGCAGCAGGCTTATTCCTATAGCCGAGACAGAATCCATTCAACCCCCCGTCTGAGCAAAAGTTATAGCAGACACATAGATGAACCAGAGGTGTCCAGCAGTGCGCAGCACCGTAATGCTCCTCAAAGGCCCAATCCGGCGCACGGTGGGACGAATGCTCAGGATGTGGTGGATAATGGCAAAGCGTGAAGGGAGGCTGCATTAGCAGCATAGCACGCGAGTCATCATCAACCCGCCCCGGTTCAACCAGCGGCGTCAATAGAACGAGGGACCGGGCTTGCCTTTAGCTCCTGGGGAGTGCCGTGTCTCATCCCGGCACTCCGTAATGTGCGATTGCCCAAGAATTTTAAGGGTCCGTGTAAGGTGCCTAATTATACCACCGATCAACCTTCGGAGGCGTGGGTCGAAAGTTATGAGATGGCAATGGAGATGTTGGATATGGATGAAGCGGCATGTGCAAAATACTTCACCATGATGTTGGAAGGAACAGCCCGCACTTGGTTAAAGAGCTTGCCCGCCAACTCCATCGGATCATGGGACCAATTGAAGGCCCGATTTATAGCAAACTTCAAGGACACATGCAAACAACCCATGTCCATTGTGGATCTAGATGCCTCTGTCCAAGGAGAGAACAAGTCAACAACCCATTGGGTACGCCGGGTTTCAGAAGTCTTACATTCGTCGGACCGCATTACGGCTGGCACGGCGATCCTAACATTGGAGCGTAATTGCCGGTTTAAGTCACTGAAGATGAATTTGGGACGGCTCAAGCGCCACTGCAATGACATGGGAACACTCATGGCAGCCTTGGTTAAATATGCCGATGCGGATAGTACCAAGGATCCTGATTCTGATGAGGAGAAATCGGAGAAGGGAAAGAAGAACGGCGGTGCAAAGGGATAGCAGCACAACCAAGGGAGGCATGGGAACAATGGTAAGCGCAAAGCAGATAATTCGGATTTTGTGGCTAACACCAATGTGCAGGGCAATATGCAACATCGTAGGGTAAATCACCGCCGGTGGAAATATGAATCAAGCGATCGTTAAACCAACCCCGCCCAAAGCATGGGACCAAGGAGGTTCCAAAGAACACATCTCTCGAAGGATTGTTTCATTATGAGGGAGTTCAAAACTCGATCTCTTCCCAGATGATCAGTGGTCCGCTGGCGTGTTCAGTCCAGTGTTTTCATGGTGGCGCGGTTCAAACTCCGAATTTCAGAATAATCAGGGCAACCAGAACAACCAAGGTGGTCACAACCAACAGAATAATCAGGGGAATTAGTAGCAATCAGGTTTTTAGAGTCACCCAACGTAGTTGAATGGCGGGTGAGGGAGTCCTGGACTAGGGGGTGTCCGGACAGCCGGACTATCATCGTCCGCCAGACTCCAAGACTACGAAGATACAAGATTGAAGACTCCGCCCCTGCTTCCTGGATGGGACTTTCTCGTGGAAGGCAAGCTTGGCGACACGGATATGTAGATCTCCTACCATTGTAACCGACTCAGGTAACCCTAGCCTCCTCCTGTCTATATATCAAGAGATAGATCAAGACGCTTAATTGACTTTCACAAAGCACATACCTTGACAAAGTTTTGAAGAAGTTCAAATGGATCAAGCAAAGAAAGGGTTCTTGCCTCAGATTGCAAGGTGTGAAGTTGAGTAAGAATCAAAGCCCACCACCGCAGAAGATAGAGAGAAAATGAAAAGTGTTCCCTATGCTTCAGCCATAGGCTCTATCATGTATGCAATGTCTGTGTACCAGACCTGATGTGTGCCTTTGCTATAAGTCTAGCAGGAGGTACCAAAGTAATCCAGAGTGGATCATCGACACCGTGTAACACCCCGGATGTAACTTTCCATATTTGTAACTCCAACTCTTGCCATTTTCGGATATGTGCTATGATATTCCTCCGTGGTTGGGTTTTGTTTTCGCTTTTGCATTTTGTCCATGTCATGCATCTCATATCATGTCATCATGTGCATCTCATTTGCATACGTGTTCGCCTCATGCATCCGAGCATTTTCCCTTTGTCTGCTTTTGCAATCCGCACTCCTATGTTCCCCGGCCCCCTCTTGTTCTTTTTTCCGTAAAGCGGTGTTGAACATTCTCGAATGGACCGAGCCTTGCCAAGTGGCCCTGGTATAGCACCGTAGACCACCTGTCAAGTTTCGGGTCATTTGGAGTTCGCTTGGTACTCCAACGGTTAACCGCGCCTCAAGAAAGGCCTCTTTTAAGTTGCAGCCCAACACCCTCCAAAACAGCCCAATAACCCATCTAACTCCCTCCATGCCCTCGGTCGCTCGATCACGATCGTGGGCGAAAACTACACCTCATTTGACACTCCTAGCTCCCTCTACCTCTATAAATAGACCCTCCCCAAATCCCCATTAAACCCTAAAATCCCAGATCCGCCAACGACACGTCCGAGATCGCCGGACATCGCTCATACTGCTCGCGCATCCGCCACACGCACGCGGCACTCCACATTGGGCCGGGCTCACAGAGTCTGGCCATGTCTTCTGCCCATACACATTCACACATACACATACACATGGCTTCACGCACCACTGGCTGGCACACACACATTGGCATTGCACGATCATTGCTGACACATTGCCATTACCATGACATCACTGACATGCCACATTCATAAGGCCACATTGCCTGTCTCGCTGCCTCTCGCTCAGATCCGCGCTCAAGGCTGATCCGGCCGCCGAGTAACTCCGCGAAGCTCCGCCTGCCTTCTCCTCCGGCCGACGACCATCAAGGCCCGAGCCAATCCGATCCAGATCTGACCCACGGTTGACTTTCTTCCCCAAAATCTCACTAAGTCATAATCTGTCATTATTTTCGCATTTTCATCGCATCACATCTCCGCACCTGTGGCACCGCTTTTGGGCGATAATATGTCAAATTGTTCGCCTCAAGAGTACATCATTTCATTCCATTGCATCATTTGCATTTGAACTCATCTTGATTCCCGAAATGCTGTTGGAAAAGGGCTTCAGATCGTTAGTTTCAGAATATTATCAGCACGAGCTCTTTTGTCATTTTTGCCATGATTTATGTGTGCACCCTATGAACTTAAGTCCTACATGTGAGTTGAACATTGCCATGCTATCTTTCCAGGGGTGTTTGCCATGTATTTTTGTGAGCTATGTGTTGACTAGAACAAGCATGCAAAGTAGGGATGATGATGTTGTTGATTTCGTGAACTTAGTGTTTTCACTAAGTCTTGTCCTCATTGTTAATTTTATGCCATATGTTCATGTTACAGAGAGATCCATGCCCTTTTGAGCATGATCAGTAAGGGTGTTTTGAACATATGGATGTGTTTCTATCCATCCATGCCTTTGTTGGCATTTATGGAGTAGTCTAGCATGTCATTTTCGTGCTCTACTTTTGCTTGAAAATGTTTCCGCAGATTGTTTGCATGAGATTCAATTTTCACGAGGTCGCTAGAAGTTGATCCGTATGCTATGATGTTGTTCTTGCCATGTATAGCTCCTATGCCATGTCTTTTTGATGGGTGTATGCTTAGTTTATCATGAGATGCTCTGTAGTGAGTGCATCGAGCTCACTTAACATGCCAACTCGTTAACTGTTTTTGCCATGCCCAGTTTTTCTCGCTAAGTCTAAAATCTGTAATAAAACTTGCAATGTTTACATGGGTGCCATCATTTCTTAAGGTCCTTTTGGCTTATGGTCAGAAGGGACTATTGATATATGCTTTGAGTAGAATCATGTCATGCCTTGTTTTGCTATTATAAGTTCCTGTAGCATGTTGTTTGCTTGCTCTAAACATGCCTTCCTCGATGTTAATTCCTCGCATGTTAGTATTTTCACTAAGTCTGTGAACCTCGATATTTTTAGCACTTTCACCATGCTTGTTTGAACATGTTATGATGTGATTTAGCCGTAGCTCAGTGTTCCTCTTTGTTAAGCATCTCCTGTAGTTTGCTGCCATATGCTTTGTTTTTATGTTGGGGTGCTGTAGCATAGTTTCTTGTTGCTTGCTAAGTAGCATCGGGCTGTTAAACGCAGATTTGCGCTATTCTTGTTTTGCTTGTCATTTGCAAACCGTGCATCCGATTCCGTGATCTTTATATCGATTTCAACCAAATCATCTCATCTTTCCAGTGGCATACTTGGTTTGCCAAGTTGATGCCTTGTTCATCATTTTCCTTCCGAGCACACATATGCATTGCATATCACATCTCGTGATCGCATGTCATGTTTTGCATCATATTGCTTGTGCATTGTTCCTTGTTTGATTGTGGTTCCGTTGCTTGTGTTCTTGCTTTGGGTAGAGCCGGGAGACGAGTACGTGAACGAGGAGCCTGTTGAGAACGCCTACGAAGATCAAGTCTTCGACAACTCTGAGAACCTTACAGGCAAGATGACCATACCTTCGATATCACTTCTATCTTTGCTTGCTAGATGCTCGCTTTTGCTATGCCTATGCTGCGATACCTACCACTTGCTATATCATGTCACCCATATTGCCATGTCAACCTCTAACCACCCATGTCCTAGCAAACCGTTGTTTGGCTATGTTACCGCTTTGCTCAAATTTCTCTTATAGCGCTGTTAGTTGCAGTGAAGATGAAGTTTGTTCCTTGTTGAACACATATATTTTGGGATATCACAATATCTATTGTTTTAATTAATGCATCTATATACTTGGTAAAGGGTGGAAGGCTCGGCCTTATGCCCGGTGATTTGTTCCACTCTTGCCACCCTAGTTTCCGCCATACCGTGTTATGTTCCTTGATTTTATGCTCCTTACGCTGTCGGGTGATTTATGGGACCCCTTGACAGCTTCGCTTTGAATAAAACTCTTCCAGAAGGCCCAACCTTGGTTTTACCATTTGCCACCTAAGCCTTTTTTCCTTGGGTTTTTATGAGCCCGAGGGTCATCTTTATTTAACCCCCCCGGCCAATGCTCCTCCGAGTGTTGGTCCAAACTAGAGCCCTTTTGTAGCCACCTCAAGGAAACTTGAGGTCTGGTTTTAGTTGTACATCCGCAGTGCCTCGAGAACGAGATATGTGCAGCTCCTATCGGGATTTGTCGGCACAATGGGTGGTCTTGCTGGTTTAGTTTTACCATTGTCGAAATGTCTTGATGTACCGGATACCGAGTTCGATCGGAGTGTCTTGGGTGAAGGTTTATTCCTTCGCTGATCGCGAGAGCTTGTTATGGGCTGTTGGGACACCCCGCAGGTATTATCTTTCAAAGCCGTGCCTGCGTTATGAGGCAGATGGGAATTTGTTAATGTCCGTTGTAGAAAACCCGGTTGACCTTTAATTAAAATACATCAACTGTATGTAACCGTGATGGTCTCTTCTCGCGGAGTCCGGAAGTGAACACGTGTTGGAGTTATGTTTGACGCAGTTGTTTAGGATCACTTCTTGATCGCTACTAGCTTCACGACCGTGTTTTGCTTCTCTTCTCGCCTTCTTTTGCGATGTAGCCACCATATATGCTAGTCGCTTGTCGCAGCCCTCCTTTTTACACCAGCCTTCCTTGCTTAAATAGTCTTGATCTCGCTGGTGTGAGATTGTCGAGTCCCCGTGGCTCATGATTCTACCAAAATAGATGCAGTACCGGTGATGCCAAAGATGGCGAATCGAGCTGAAGTGGAATATGATGAGGCCCTTGGTCGATACTATGTTTCATTTCCGCACGATTAGTAGTGGAGCTCAGCTAGCGATCGGGATCTGTGTTGCATGTGGGGTATTCTTCTTTATTTTGGTTCCGTGAGACGGACCTTGAGTGTAATCTGAATGATGGATGTTTATTTATGTATTGTGTGAAGTGGCGATCGTAAGCCAACTATGTATCTTTTCCTTATGTATTACATGGATTGTGCGAAGATTACCTCACTTATGACATTGCTTTCAATGCGGTTATGCTCTAAGTCGTGCTTCGACACGGGGAGATATAGCCGCATCGAGGGCGCTATAAGTTGGTAATCGAGCCATCCCGACCTTAGGAGCCCCCACCGCTTGATCGCTTTTAGTGGCCGAGTTGTGTCTAGAAAAATGTTTTGAGTCATTTAGGATTATATATATCGGAGAGTTTAGGAATTCTTTTACTCCCCAGTCCCTTCGACCTTCCGTGAGGTATCCTAACGAGAGTTTTGACTCTTCTTCTCAAATTTCACTAAAATTTTTTAGGATCACGCTGGTATCTTAGAATCGTTCGATGGTTTTATGATGACAACATTGTCTTGGTTGCCTCCTAACATTTAGGGTTGTGGCGTGTCCCGGGAGTTGAGCTCCGAGGTGTTGTCGCCATAATTTTATCGCTGCAGTTCTCGAATACCTGAGTTTAGTACCGACATCGAAAATCTCTTTTATGCAGTCCGCTGGTGAGATAACCCCGCTAACCCAAAGATCGTGGTGAGTACGGAGTATTGCCATGACTCAGATAACGGATGCTTTTCAAGGTTGAGGTACACGATTTCAAGGTTTCTTGGTTATGTGTTGAAGGATGGATACAATGGATGTAGGGATTGTTAGTTTGGGTGAGATATATTGCTCCCTCAGATCCCCAACACTGATTGCATAACCGAAAGTTTCGGAGTTTATAGGTGGGATTCAAGTAGCTCTAGCATTTCTTCCGCAGATATTTGGTTTGTGATTGGGTAATCCTTACCACTTATTTGTTCCATTCATACCTTGTTTTTATTTTCATTCATCAATCTCTTATCAAGTGGCTTCTCACCTTAATGGACGGATGTTTACTTTGGAATTCATTCGCTCATCCCTGTTCAATGTTTATTGTGAAGACTATATGTTGCAATTTCTATCCGCTGATTCAACTTGTCTATCTGCTCATCAAGATGCTAACGGATGTCACCTCTTCAGATGGCTCCGCCACGCCGTAATCCGAACGCAGTGATGGGAGTCGCAAACCTCCACCTCCACCTCCGCCTCCCGGAGGCATGGCAAACTTTGATGGCAACCACTAACGCCAACGCCATTGTTGATCCAGCTGATGCAAGAGCGAACCAAGGCCAAGGCAACCAAGGGAATCAAGGTCAAGGGCAGTTCTTCCATCACCACAGCTTCCTACACTCAACCAATTCCTTGCAAATCAGCCAAAGTCTTTCACCATCGTGTCGAGGCCACGACGCCGACGATTGGCTCGTGGATATCAACAAGCATTTTGAATGCAGCAATGTCGACCCGAGGACTACGCCAAGTTCAAGGCTTTTTCAGCTCAAGGATCAGCAACTGATTGGTTCCAAAGAATACAAGGATTCCAGAGGTGGTCGAGTGATTACTTGACTGATTGCCGGGACTTTAAAGCTCACCACATTCCTACCAAAGGTTGTTGAGAGCAAGCGTGAGGAGTTCCGCAATCTCAAGCAAGGAAACATGTCAAGGTACGATACAACATACAGCTTCGTAAACTTGCTCGATTCGCTAAACAAGACGCTCCTCGATGAGAAAAGTATGATCTATCGCTCAGAGGTGGCCTTAGAGAGGATCTGCAGCTATCTCTTGTTCTTTCCGAGCCTACTTAGTTTGATCAATTCTATAATATGGCACTCAAGCTAGAAGGTGCTCAGCTCAAGTGTGAGGCTTCAAAGAAGAGAATCAGGATGCAGCTCAGTCTTCTTCTTCTTCTCAAGTGGCAAAGAAAGCAGCAAAAGTTCTACCTTCCTCCTCCTCCGCTCCCACCTTTATCGCCAGAAGAACTTAGGTGGTCGTGGATCTTCCCACCCACCCAACCCAAGCTACTGTAACAAGTCTCAACCTCAAGCTCCAAGGTCAAATGCTCCTTATCACCGTCCGCCTCAGAGGTGACCTGCAACAAGTGTCAGCAGAAGGGTCACTATGCTAACAAATGCCATAACCAAAGGCGCCTTCCTCCTCCTCCTCCCGTGAGGTCTTCAAGCAATGCAAAGGTCAAGCATAATCCCAAGCATGCAAAGGTGAATATGATGAATGCAGCTCAAGCAGAGGATTCTTCAGATGTGATAATGGGTAATCTTCCGCTAATGATATTCCTGCAAAAGTCTTATTTGATACGTGCATCGATTCTTTCATTTCAAGACCTTTTGTGGCTATGCATGATTTGGTTACTTAAGTATTGCCGAGTCCTTACTCTATTGTTTCCTCGCCTCGGCAAATGACTTCTCGAGCATTGGTTCGGATGTCTCTATCAAGATGGGCGACTATAGATTGCCTTCTCCAATTGTTCTTGGTGACTCGATATTGATCTAATTTCGGATGGATGGCTTTCAAACACAAAGCTCAACTTGATTGTGCTGCCAGCGGATTCAATTGACACACCCTTCCGAGGATGTTATCATCTATGCCGCCGATGAAACCATTCGGTTGTTTTCTCTCAATGAGAAGGGCGAGTTGATGCTATCTCTCGATTCCAAATGCTTGTGAGTACCAAGATGTCTTTCCGTAAGAGCTTCCGGTATGCCTCCTCATCGCCACCGAATTCATATCGATCTTGAGCCCGCATCGAACCCGCTTGCAAGCCGCCCCACAAGCTTGGACCCAAGGAGCTGAAAGAATTGAAGAAGCAGCTCGATGAACAAGAGCGTCTGGTTTGATCGACCGAAGTTCATCTCCATGGGGATGTGGAGTTCTTTTGTCCGTAAGAAGGATGGCACGGACCGACTTTTGTGTTGATTACCGCCCATTGAACAAGAAGACAATCAAGAACAAGTATCCACTTCCCAACATCAATGAGCTATTCGAGCAACTCAAAGGTGCTAAAGTATTCTCCAAGCTTGACCTCCAGATGGGTTATCATCGATTCGATTCGTGAACAAGATATTCCCAAGACAAGATTCATAACAAGCTTTGGTTCTATGAATATACCGTCATGTCTTTCGCCTTGTCAATGCTCCTCCAACTTTCTCTCGCATGATGAACTTTATCTTCAACCCCTACACCAATGATTTCGCCTTGGTGTATCTCGATGATATTTTGGTCTTCCAAGAACAAGGGATCATGCCAAACATTTGCGATTGGTGCTCGATAAGCTCGTAGAGCATCAATTCTATGCTAAGTTTTCCAAATGTGAGTTCTGCTTGATGAAGTTCTTTATCTTGGTCATATCATCTCAGCCAAGGGCATCGCTGTTAATCCCGAGAAGGTGTCTTCGCCTGAATTGGGAACCTCCTCGTATGTCAAGCAGCTCCGTTAGCTTTTCTCGGTCTTGCAAGCTATTGTCAAGATTCGCTGAGAACTTCTCCAAGATTGCAAAGCCTCTTTCCAACCTCCTCCGTAAGCATGTCAAGTATGTCCGACGCCGAGTGTGATGTCGCTTTCAATACCCTCAAAGAGAAGTTAGTTACAGCCCCCGCCTTGACTCCTCCCGATGAATCCAAGCCATTCAAGTTTTCTCGTGATGCTTCCTTGCAAGGTCTCGTGCTGTGTTAATGCAAGAGAAGAAAGTTGTGGCCTATACCTCTCGCCAGCTTGAAGCCCAACGAAAAGAACTACCCCACTCACGATCTCGAGTTGGCGGCAGTTGTCCATGCATTGATAACATGGAGACATCTCTTGTTGGGAAGGAAAGTGGACATTTTCACCGATCACAAGAGTCTCAAGTATATCTTCACTCAACCAAACCTCAACCTCGTGCAAACTCGATGGGTCGAAATGATTCAAGAGTACAATCCAAGTATTGAATATACCTGGCAAGGCGAATGTGATTGCAGATGCTCGAGCAGAAGGCTTATTGCAACAGCTTAATTCTCAAGCCCTTCCAACCGGATCTTTGTGAAGCTTTCCGCAGCTGAATCTTCAAGTTGTTCCTCAAGGATTTCTTGCCAACCTCATAGTCTCTCCTACTTTGGAAGATCAAATTCGTGAGGCACAACTTCCGGATACCATGGTGAAGAAGGTGAAACGTGGTATTGACAAGGGCATTTAAATACAAGTGCTATCGCTGATGACAAAGACACTTTTTCTTTGAGGATCGACAGGTTCCTAAAGGCGATCTCGAGAAAAGTCATCATGAATGAGGCACACAATTCTCTTCTATCCATTCATCCCGAAGTACGAAGATGTACCATGACCTCAAGCAACAGATTGGTGGACTCGAATGAAGCGAGAAATTGCTCAATTCGTGAATGAATGTGATGTCCGCAGAAGGGTGAAAGGTAACACCAAAGACCAGCTGGTCTCCTCCAACCTCTTGCTATTCCGAATGGAAGTTTGATCATATCGAGATGGACTTCGTGGATGGTTTTCCTAAGTCCAAGCGTGAAATGATGCTATCTTCGTTGTCATTGACAAGCTTACTAAAGTGGCTCATTTTCTTCCTGTCAAAGAATCTATCACAAAGAGCTCACCGGCAGAGCTATACACCTCCGTAATTGTCTCCTTGCACGGTATTCCACAATTGATCTCTTCGCACTGTGGAAGCATCTTCACTTCTAAGTTCGGGACTCTTTCGTAAGGCCATGGGCACCAACATTCATTTCAAAGACAGCTTTCCATCCTCAAACTAGTGGCCAAGTCGAGCGAAGTCAATCAAATCCTTGAAGATATGCTCAAGGCTTGTGTCATTTCCTTTGGCATGAAGTGGAAGAGTGTCTTCCATATGCCGAAGTTCTCCTACAACAACAGCTTCCAAGCAAGTTCGGCAAGGCCCCATTCGAAATTTCTATGGCGTAAAGTGCCGATCTCTCAATTGGTCCGAGATGTGAACGCCAACTTCTTGGCAACGACTTGATCACGTGTCAAGAAATGTGCAAAGTCATTCGTGAGAATCTTAAAGCCGCTAATCGCGCCTAAAAGGGCTATTATGATGACAAGCACCGTGATGTGGCTTTTGAAATCGGAGACCATGTCTACCTCCGTCTCTCCAATGAAAGGCACTCGCCGCTTCGTATCAAAGGGAAGCTTGCCCTAGATACGTGGGTCCTTTCAAGATCATTGGCAAAAGAGGCGATCTCGCCTATCAACTTGAGCTTCCATCCAACTTTGCAAACGCGCACGATGTGTTTCACGTGTCACAGCTCCGCAAGTGCTTCAAGATTCCTGAACGCACTATCAACTTTGAAGAAATTGACCTCCAAGAAGATCTTTCTTATCATGAGCACCCCTGTTATTCTTGAAGAAACCGAGCGCAAGACTCGCAACAAGTCAATCAAATTCTCGAAAGTAAAGTGGTCACACCATTCCGACCGAGAAGCCACCGGGAGCGCGAGGATCACCTCCGCTCAATATCCGAGTTCTTTCACCCTAGATCTCGGACGAGATCCTCTTGTAGTGGTGGAGTGTTGTAACACCCCGATGTAACTTTCCATATTTGTAACTCCAACTCTTGCCATTTTCGGATATGTGCTATGATATTCCTCCGTGGTTGGGTTTTGTTTTCGCTTTTGCATTTTGTCCATGTCATGCATCTCATATCATGTCATCATGTGCATCTCATTTGCATACGTGTTCGCCTCATGCATCCGAGCATTTTCCCTGTTGTCTGCTTTTGCAATCCGCACTCCTATGTTCCCCGCCCCCTCTTGTTATTTTTCCGCAAAGCGGTGTTGAACATTCTCGAATGGATCGAGCCTTGCCAAGTGGCCCTGGTATAGCACCGTAGACCACCTGTCAAGTTTCGGGTCATTTGGAGTTCGCTTGGTACTCCAACGGTTAACCGCGGCTCAAGAAGGCCTCTTTTGTTGCAGCCCAACACCCTCCAAAACAGCCCAATAACCCATCTAACTCCCTCCATTCCTCGGTCGCTCGATCACGATCGTGGGCGAAAACTACACCTCATTTGGACACTCCTAGCTCCCTCTACCTCTATAAATAGACCCTCCCCAAATCCCATGAAACCCTAAAATCCCAGATCCGCCACACGGACATCGCCCACACCGCTGCACAAGCCAGTCCGTCACACACGGCACACTGGCTGCACACGGCTGCTCACAAGAGCCTGCCAAGGCCATGCCTGCACTGCCGCTCTCTGCACACACATTGCGCTGCCAGCTCATTCACTGCACACACATGCACACACACACTGCTTGGCACATTGCCACTGGCTTCACCGCCACATACAGCCTGGCTCAAGGCTTCTCATTGCTCTCTCGGCTCCAGCCCAGCGGCTCAAGGCTGATCCGCCCAGTGAGCACTCCGGCGAAGCTCCCTGCCTCTTCCTCCGCCGACGACCATCGGCGCCCGAGCCGAATCCGATCCAGATCCGAACCCACGGTTGACTTTCTTCCCCAAAATCTCACTAAGTCATAATCTGTCATTATTTTCGCATTTTCATCGCATCACATCTCCGCACCTGCGGGCTCTGCTTTTGGGCGATAATATGTCAAATTGTTCGCCTCAAGAGTACATCATTTCATTCCATTGCATCATTTGCATTTGAGCTCATCTTGATGCCCGAAATGCTGTTGGAAGAGGGCTTCAGATCGTTAGTTTCGTAATCTTATCAGCTCGAGCTCTTTTGTCATTTTTGCCATGATTTATGTGTGCACCCTATGAACTTGAGTCCTACATGTGAGTTGAACATTGCCATGCCATCTTTCCAGGGTGTTTGCCATGTATTTTTGTGAGCTATGTGTTGACTAGAACAAGCATGCAAAGTAGGGATGATGATGTTGTTGATTTCGTGAACTTAGTGTTTTCACTAAGTCTTGTCCTGCTGTTAATTTTATGCCATATGTTCATGTTACAGAGAGATCCATGCCCTTTTGAGCATGATCAGTAAGGGTGTTTTGAACATATGGATGTGTTTCTATCCATCCATGCCTTTGTTGGCATTTATGGAGTAGTCTAGCATGTCATTTTCGTGCTCTACTTTTGCTTGAAAATGTTTCCGGCAGATTGTTTGCATGAGATTCAATTTTCACGAGGTCGCTAGAAGTTGATCCGTATGCTATGATGTTGTTCTTGCCATGTATAGCTCCTATGCCATGTCTTTTGATGGGTGTATGCTTAGTTTATCATGAGATGCTCTGTAGTGAGTGCATCGAGCTCACTTAACATGCCTACTGTTAACTGTTTTTGCCATGCCCAGTTTTTCTGCTAAGTCTGAAATCTGTAATAAAACTTGCAATGTTTACATGGGTGCCATCATTTCTTAAGGTCCTTTTTGGCTTATGGTCAGTAAGGGACTATTGATATATGCTTTGAGTAGAATCATGTCATGCCTTGTTTTGCTATTATAAGTTCCTGTAGCATGTTGTTTGCTTGCTCTAAACATGCCTTCCTCGATGTTAATTCCTCGCATGTTAGTATTTTCACTAAGTCTGTGAACCTGATATTTTTAGCACTTTCACCATGCTTGTTTGAACATGTTATGATGTGATTTAGCCGTAGCTCAGTGTTCCTCTTTGTTAAGCATCTCCTGTAGTTCGCTGCCATATGCTTTGTTTTTATGTTGGGGTGCTGTAGCATAGTTTCTGTTGCTTGCTAAGTAGCATCGGCTGTTAAACGCAGATTTGCGCTATTCTTGTTTTGCTTGTCATTTGCAAACCGTGCATCCGATTCCGTGATCTTTATATCGATTTCAACCAAATCATCTCATCTTTCCAGCGGCATACTTGGTTTGCTGAGTTGATGCCTTGTTCATCATTTTCCTTCCGGAGCACACATATGCATTGCATATCACATCTCGCATCGCATGTCATGTTTTGATCATATTGCTTGTGCATTGTTCCTTGTTTGATTGTGGTTCCGCTGTTTGTGTTCTTGCTTTGGGTAGAGCCGGAGACGAGTACGTGAACGAGGAGCCTGTTGAGAACGCCTACGAAGATCAAGTCTTCGACAACTCGAGAACCTTACAGCAAGATGACCATACCTTCGATATCACTTCTATCTTTGCTTGCTAGATGCTCGCTTTTTGCTATGCCTATGCTGCGATACCTACCACTTGCTATATCATGTCACCCATATTGCCATGTCAACCTCTAACCATCCATGTCCTAGCAAACCGTTGTTTGGCTATGTTACCGCTTTGCTCAGCCCTCTTATAGCGCTGTTAGTTGCAGAAGATGAAGTTTGTTCCTTGTTGAACACGGATATTTTGGGATATCACAATATCTATTGTTTTAATTAATGCATCTATATACTTGGTAAAGGGTGGAAGGCTCGGCCTTATGCCCGGTGATTTGTTCCACTCTTGCCACCCTAGTTTCCGCCATACCGTGTTATGTTCCTTGATTTTATGCTCTTACGCGGTCGGGTGATTTATGGGACCCCTTGACAGTTCGCTTTGAATAAAACTCTTCCAAAGAAGGCCCAACCTTGGTTTTACCATTTGCCACCTAAGCCTTTTTCCTTGGTTTTCGCGAGCCCGAGGGTCATCTTTATTTAACCCCCGCCAATGCTCCTCCGAGTGTTGGTCCAAACTAGAGCCCTTTGCGCCCACCTCAAGGAAACTTGAGGTCTGGTTTTAGTTGTACGGATATCTCATCCGCAGTGCCCCGAGAACGAGATATGTGCAGCTCCTATCGGGATTTGTCGGCACAATGGGTGGTCTTGCTGGTTTAGTTTTACCATTGTCGAAATGTCTTGATGTACCGGATACCGAGTTCGATCGGAGTGTCTTGGGTGAAGGTTTATTCTTCGCTGATCGCGAGAGCTTGTTATGGGCTGTTGGGACACCCCTGCAGGTATTATCTTTCAAAGCCGTGCCTGCCATGTTATGAGGCGATGGGAATTTGTTAATGTCCGGTTGTAGAAAACCCGGTTGACCTTTAATTAAAATACATCAACTGTATGTAACCGTGATGGTCTCTTCTCGGCGGAGTCCGGAAGTGAACACGGTGTTGGAGTTATGTTTGACGAGTTGTTTAGGATCACTTCTTGATCGCTACTAGCTTCACGACCGCGCTTTTGCTTCTTCTCGCTTCTTTTGCGATCGTAGCCACCATATATGCTAGTCGCTGTCGCAGCCCTCCTTTTTACACCAGCCTTCCTTGCTTAAATAGTCTTGATCTCGCTGGTGTGAGATTGCTGAGTCCCTCGTGGCTCACAGATTCTACCAAAACAGATGCAGTACTGGTGATGCCAAATACAGATGGCGAACCGAGCTGAAGTGGGAATGTGATGAGGCCCTTGGTCGATACTATGTTTCATTTCCGCACGATTAGTAGTGGAGCCCAGCTAGCGATCGATCTGTGTTGCATGTGGGGTATTCTTCTTTATTTTGGTTCCGAGACGGACCTTGAGTGTAATCTGAATGATGGATGTTTATTTATGTATTGTGTGAAGTGGCGATCGAAGCCAACTATGTATCTTTTTCCTTATGTATTACATGGATTGTGCGAAGATTACCTCACTTGCGACATTGCTTTCAATGCGTTATGCTCTAAGTCGTGCTTCGACACGGGAGATATAGCCGCATCGAGGGCGCATAACAGCGTCAAGAACATCCTAAAATACCCGAAAAGGTCTAAGTATTTGTTTCTCAGATATGGAGGTGACAAAGAGCTCATCGTAAATGGTTACGCTGATGTAAGCTTTTTGACACTCGATCCGGACGATTCTAAATCGCAAACCGATACGTGTTTACATTAAACGGTGGAGCTGCTGCTTGGTGCAGTTGAAAGAAAAGGCCGTATGGATCTACGGTGAAGCGGAATACATAGCTGCTTCGAAGCAGCCAATGAAGGAGTCTCGATGAAGGAGTTCATATCCCATCTAGGTGTCATACCTAGTGCATCGGGTCCAATGAAAATCTTTTGTGACAATATCGAGCAATTTCCTTAGCGGCGAATCCAGATTTCACAAGAGAACCAAACACATCAAGAGACGCCTAATTCCATCCGGATCTAGTCTAGGTGGGAGACATAGAGATTTGTAAGATACATACGGATCTCAATGTTGCACTGCTGACTAAGCCTCTTCCACGAGCAAAACATGATCAACACCAAGACTCCATGGGTGTTAGAATCATTACTATGTAATCTAGATTATTGTCTCTAGTGCAAGTGGGAGACTGAAGGAAATATGCCTGTCGGGGCGTCTCTCTGTGGCCTCGAGCACCTATGGGGCAGGGAGCCCCTTCTAGTCAGGCAAGGGAGCGGAGGGCGTGCGCAGAGCAGATCGAGGTCGGGCGCGCGGGGGAGACGGGCGATCTTTACCCAGCTTCGGAGCTCTCCGGAGAGAGAAAACTCATACTGCTGCTTTGTGTTTGTATTTGATCTCACCGAGAGTGCGAAATGATGGTGGTGTTGTGGTGTCGATGGATCAACCCCTTCTACGCGCGCATGGGCCTCCCTTTATAGTTCAAGGGGCACCCACAGTGGCAGCGAAGAAGAGGGGGTAAGAAGGTAAAACGCAGGTTGGTGCAACAATGACCAACAAGGTTCCCTACCTAACTCGACGGCAGGGACAAGGGCATTTAATGCCCGTCCGGCCGCCCTAACAAAGGTAAAGAAATGATCATAGGTGTTTAGCCATCGGTTGCCACGATGGCATCTCATGTCACCCGCTACCACCTTGTTCAAGATAGACAGTAGCGCCGCCACGCGCTCTCGGATGGCCCTGGGTGACACGCCGGATGCGCTGGAGTTTGGTGGTAGCCTTGTCAGCTGCAAGTGCCTTGTCGCTGCTCTTCTTTGTTGTGCCGGCAAGCTTGTTTCGCCGGCCTTGCCGGATGTGGGTGTCGCGCAAGTCTTATGAAAGCGCCTTTGTTATCTTCCCGCAAGCCCTCTTGCCGGGCCTTTGTTTTCTCATTGATACTTTGTTCTTGAATGGCAGTGATAGGAAATGATGGAGGGTCTTGGCGGGCGCCTGGCAAGCCTTGGCGCTGGTCATGCGACGCTGCAGACGAAGTTTGGGGTACTAAGGTACCCCTACTTTAGTACACCGACAGAGCCCCGGCTCGGGCCATACACGGTGCCGAAGCGTTGTTGGGCCAGGCCCAAAATAGTGCACGGGCACGCTGCTCGGGCCCACTCAAAATCGGATCGTGGTCCACCGCCCCTCCCCGCGAACGGCACACGCCGATTGCGCGGCCGTGGGAGGCGTGGTGGTGTGCGATTTATGCCCACCCCTGTGATTACGGGTAGGGCGAGGTCACTTATTGCCGCCTCGGCTTCTCCTCTCCGCCACGCAGCTCCCATGCGCTTGGGGTCGTGGGCGGCGAAGGTGGGAAACCGAGCCGTCATGGGCGGAGATGGTGGGTCGGCCCCGTTCCTCTGCCCTCCTCATGCTCCGATTGGCTGAGCGGGGCGGCCGAGCCCCCACCTTGCTCCTTTAAAAAGGGCGGAAGGGGAGTGCAAAAATCCCGCACTTCGTTCTCTCCCTCTTTCTTCAACTTCGCTACTCTTCCTCCCATCTGTCATGGAGGAGGGAACCTGGTCCTTCGCTTGTGGCGCGCGAGGGTGGCCACTACAGCGCGCCTCCCCCTATCCTGGCCGTGGTGGCGGAGCCGCCACGAGGGAAGAGGGAGGGGCGAGGCCGTGGACGAGGTCGAGGACGTGGCCGAGCGCTGGGAAGAGGCGGCCGGGCGATGCGCCACCTCTGCCTCCGCCGGGCGGCTCCTCTCCTCGAGGCGGTCCACACCGGGACGCACCCTGGAGTTCTTCATCTGCTGCGCCGAGCACTCCGCCGCCTCCCGCTTCCGGCCCCGCTTATGAAGCGCGATGGAACCGGACCCGCCCGAGATGTTGAGTTGCACATGAGGGGCTGCGGATCAGCGCACTCGAAGTTAGTGTCGATCCCCAGCCCCCGCGTGATGTACTTCGATCGAGGGTGGAAGACGTCACTCAAGATCCACAGCTTGACGGCGGGGTTTACCCTCCATTTTGTTAATGGAGGGCGACCTTCGCCACAAGGTCTTCGGGACTCCGCACCCGGCGAGATGCTGCGTGACAGCTCCTCCGAGAATAAGACTCGAGCGAGAGTGACGAGGAGGAGAGGACAATGACGACGATGGCGGCGGAGTCCGACTAGGCGCCGTCTGTCAGCTCACAAGACCACCGGGCGACCCCATCATCCGGTCGCCGCCTTTTGAACTCCCCGGGCCGCCTCCCTGGGCGGTTGGGCGAGGGAGGCTGCAGAAGAGGAAGAGGGGTGGCGGCAAGGCCGCTGTCGGAGCACGAGGGCGAGGTGCCTCGACAACAGGCCGACGCCCCGCCGCCTGCCTCGAGCTCGCTCCGCGCCTCCGCCTCCGCCAAGCCCCCGGCCGGCCCCGGGTGTTCTCTTGGTGTCTTCGCACCCGAGCTCACCTAGGGCGCCTTTGCCCTTCCCGCAAAACTTCTCTTGCCGGGGCCTCCTTGACCTACCTCCTGAAGAGAGAAACAGGAGAGGGATTACGGGCATCTTATCTCTTTTTTTATTTGTAAGCCTTCGGGCCTTAGCTGCATTTAAAACTTGTAATCCTCTCTTTCATGTTTTTCATCCTTTATGGACTTGTACTAAATTGGGATGTTTTTTTGAAAAGAGGGGAATGCTTGCCGGATTATGTCCTTTACTTGATTCTGTGCCTTGTATGTTTCCACCCTACGCTTTTAGGAAACTTGCCGGCGCAAACACACTTGCTGAGTGCGGAACGTCAGCAGCCTGCTGGCGGTGCTGCTTCCGGCAAGAAACCTTGTCGGGCCAGTTGCAGCGCACTTGTATTGTTGAGCGGACTCGAAAACAAATCAAGGGCGCAACTTGGCCGCGACTGCCCTCCACAAGACAGTTTTTTTTTTTCATACAAGGCACACTCGCTCAAGGTCGCGCCTTGCTTCCCCACCATAAGAGGATGCATGATGAGGGATGAAAGACTTATCTCGATATTGTAGCCCCGCGACTCGCTTGCCGATGAATCTTGGATTTGCAGCCCCGCAACTCGGTTCACGAGACCTAGGTGCCGTGTGCCTTTCGCTTTTCCTTGTCGCTGTTATTGTAGTCACGAAAATAACTTACACAACGCCGCAATAAGTTACTCTTTCGTGACGTAACTTTAGGTTGGGTAACGCAATGCCATGTTTCGCCCTTGCGTTGTTTTCGAGCCCGCTCAACAATACAAGTGAGCTGGAACTAGCCCCGACGAGATTTCTTGCCGGAGGCAGCACCGCCAACGGGCTGCTGATGTTCCGTGACTCAACAAGTGTGCTTTATACCGCAAGGTCCTCAAAGCGTAGAGTAAAAGCATACAAGGGATGCAACAGAGTAAAGGAAATAACATAGCAAGCAGTGCACAGAATAGAGTTATATTACAAGAATGACTTATTGTGGCACTAACTAAATCGTTCTCATAACCAAAACGGCAGCAGCAAGAAAACGGAGAAGAAGGGCGGCCTAATCCGCACGCCCGCCGTCGACCCTCCTGACCTCGTTCACCTTGTCCACGATGGGTGCGATGATGGCCCTGAGTTCTTCAAGATCAGCACCCTCCGGCGGCTTCTTGGTGACACGGGAGAGGTCGATGCCCGGATTGCGGAAGAGGACCTTCACCAACACCTTCTAAAAGACCCCGGCGCAGATCGCGCGACTGCCGGCCAGCTGCTTCGGATCCTTTCCCGAGCTGCCGGAGAGCCGCCACCACATCCTTGAAGAAGAGTGTGAGCTTGGCGCTGGCTGAGATTCTCCTCAAGAGAGTACCCAAACCCGCTGTTCAGCTCACTAACTCGCCACATAAGCGCTGGCGATGTCGACGAGGCCCTCCGCCCAGAGCTCCACCGTGGTCTTGAAGGTGTTCTGGTCTCGGCGCCCTCGTCAACAACTCCTTGTCGCCCTTGAGGTCTTTCCTCGTGGCATCTTTCGCTTTGGTAGCGCCCAGCTGCCTCCACAAAGTAGCTGCCTCAGCTCTAGATCAGCGCCGAGTCCTTGGCGGCGTTTCAACTCTTGATCTTCTCGAGAGCTGAACTTATGGATGGCCGGGCTGCAGCATCCTTCTCGCGATTGCGATGGAGTGCGGCAAACTCTTCGCTCTTCCTGGTCGCGTCCGCTTCCACCAAGGCCACCTTCTTCTAGCTCCTTCCCCGGCGGCTTCAGGGGCCGCAGAAGATCCTTCGCCTCCTTGAGCTCCTCGTCATGGCTGTCCAAGCACGCCTTCCTCAGATCAGCTCACCATCCCGCTTGACAGCTCGTGGCGAGCCTCATGCCTCCTCGGCCTCAGCCTTCTCCAGATGAACGCTTTCTTCTTCGCCGAGCTGCGCCTCCTCAAAGAATGGACCGAGGGCCTCCTGTTGCGGCTCTTGAGCTCCTGCAAGATGTTTCTATATCAACTCTTGCTCATATGACAAGCGCCCCTGACTCAAGCTTCGCTTGCCGGGCGCGGAGAGTGACACCAGCTGAGCAGCCTCCTCCTCCTCGCCGCTGCTGCTGGCCTGCCAACCATCACAGCCCGGCAGAGGCAAGTACCTCGCAAACTCTCTCCTTCAACCGGCGCCTGAGCTCGATGCCCAGGGAGCTTGATATATACGCCGGCTTTCAGCGCCAGTCTGGGCCTCGAACCCAGCCACCAGGTCAGCGGGCGGAGGGGTCGGCAATGGTGCAGCGCCAAGGCCTCAAGGCCCCTCCGGGTCGCTGGGCAGGGTCGCTGACCTCGCCAGCCCCTGGAAGTGCCTTGGCGGCTTTTTCGCCGGGCGAAGCCCTCCACCGCCCTCTCCCTCATCAACAAGGCATCTCAAGAGAACAAGGCCGCCCTCGCCGGGCGCGCCTCAGCTTCCATCGGGTCCCCAAGGGGAGGATCTCAAGACAGGAGAGGAAGGAAGGTCAAGCAAATACCCAAAAGAAAGAAAAGGAGATCAGCAGAACCCGAGGAGAGTCCCCGACAAGGAGGGTCACCTATGCTGGGCTCAGGATCGTGGCTCCACCACCGGGGCTCACTGTTCCACCCTTGCCGGAGACCCTTCCTGCCGGAGATGGCTCCTATATCGGGAATCGCCTCAGGCGAGGTCGGCCGACGACACCTCCGGGTCGGCCTCCGACCGCCCCCGTGGGCCTGTTCGCTCCTGTGTACAAAAGAGTCAACAATCAAGATGTTGGTAGAAGAAGAAGCAACCATGCGCGCCCCACGACAGGAGGTGAACCAAGGCACTTACGCTGGGGTCAGGCTGAGCTGCTGCGAGGGAAGGGACCGGTCCGTCAAAGTGGTCTCTGACGATCTTCCGCCACCACAGCAGGATCGTCCTCGATGTTGACCACGGGGACCTTGGCCCCCTTCACCGCTCTCTCCGCCAAAGTCTTGAGACGGAACAGGGGTTTGGAGAGAAACAGATTAGATGCAAGACAAATAACAACAAGAATCAAAAGAAAGACGAGTACAGTATGAAGAAAGCCTTACTCCTCCTTCTCCTCCTCCTCTTCATCGTCATCGGAGCTCAGCGCGGAGAGGTCGAACTCCGGTACCCTCTCAGCGCGACGTGGCGGAGGAGTAGGCTCCCTCCGGCGCTTGCCGAGGGCTGCGGCGGGATCAGGCGTGGCGGCCCGAGAAGACCCCGCCTCGCTTGCCGGGCGCTGCCTCGGGACCTCCCGCTGCAACGGATTTGCCGCGTGCAACGTGTCCCACGGCGCCGCTGGCTGCTGGACGGCCTGCCTTCGCCAGCCTCCGACTCGACGGAGGCGCTTCTCGGCCGGAATTGGGGCTGCGCAGGGCTCCGCCATGCAAGTTGCTCAAGACGGCCGACCGCCGCTTCGACGGACTCGCCTGCTCCGCCTCGACCTCCCCTTCGCCATCGCCTCCGCAGTTTTTCCCGGCGGTAAGACTTGCCGCCGCAGCTGATCCGCCCGCCAAATAAGGAAGCCAACCGCCGCAGCAGCTGCCGCCGCTTCGCCCTCATAGAGATATACGCCACCATCGACAAGCAGGCACGGGTGAGAAGCTTCGCCGCCGGAATTGATCGCCACCGACAAGTCGTTAAAAATTGCTGCACGACTCGGCAGCAGTTTCTATCCAGTTTGGGCTTATCCCATGCGAGTCGCACCGCATCATGGTGCGATGCGATCGCTACCGAGTTATTGCACAAGGGACGATGCCCCGCGCTAACCGGAACCACTCGGTGATTGGCGCCGTGGCTTGAACATCTCCTCAAAGATCGCGCCAAGCTCCATGATCGTGAAGTTGAAGTTGAGGCCCAGGCGCAGCCTCATGAAACTGGGCCGCTAAACAACCAGCGGGCCTCGCCGCCCGCAGAGGGCGATATAACGGCGAAGGAAACCGCTACCGACGCCTCATAGAGTCCGCATGCCGAGCCGGAGGATTCGGTGGTAGCGATTGTCACTTGGCGCATCCGCGACAGAGAACTCCACCATTGCCACGCACCACCCGGTCTTGCGCAGCTTGGTGAACGACGGCGGACTGGCATCACAGATCCAGCACCACTCCGCCTCCACTCGCCCCACTTGCCGCGGAGCTCGCCTCACAAGTACACCTCCTTCATGCCCATCCGGAGGTCCAGCACTCCGCCAGCCGCTGGCTCCTTTCGCCCGAGGGGAGAAATAATGACGAAAAAGGGCCACATTGGGGAGGATACTAACGGTTCTCGCAGAGGTAGCGAATACCGCCATTGTCGAACGGCGCTGGGGGTGAAATCAAGCAGATGAAACCCGTAGGTGTTCATGATGTCGCAAAAGAAATCGAAAAAGGTGGGCAGAGCCCGCAATAGAAGAACACAGGAAGAAGTAGTACCTTTGGGGCACTTCTTCGACGGAGGCCTCCGCGAGCACCGGCGCGGCGCGGATGCGCCTGCTTCCGCCACTGTAAGAGGTAAACTCCGCCTCGCAACGCCTCGAGGAGCTCGGGGAAAAGCACTGCTTGGCGCAGCGCCGAGCCCAGCGCCGCCGACTTCAAGGCTCAGAGCCTTCGCTGCCTTCAGAGCGACTTGTATTGTTGAGCGGACTCGAACAAAGCAAGGACGCAACTTAACCACGAGTTGGTTCCTCCGCACAGTGTTTTTTCGCATAAGGGACTAACGCTCAAGGAGTATAACATAAAAGCTTAAAACTAAAAGTGCTCAGACTAAGCTTGGGCGATTTAGCTTTTCCGTTTTCACGATCCGGGGCCGCACTTCCCTTGATTTCTCCCTTGCACGCCACCTCACGCTTTGGAACTCTGCCAAGAAGCACACTTGCCGAGTGCGAACATCAAGAGTTCATTGGCGTGTTTTCCGGCAGAAGAACTTGTCGGGCTAGTTGCGCGCGCTTTCATCGCTGAGCGGACTCAAACAGATTAGGGGCTTAACTTAGCCACGATTCGACCCTTTTGCGCATGTGTTCTCCATACAAGGTACGGCTTTTCAGTGAATACAACTCAAAAGCTTGAAATGGCTGCTTTTTGCCCTATTGGCCGGTGGAGCTCGATGGCACGCCCTCGACGGCAACAAGAAGATTCGGAGAGGTGCGCTTGCCGGAGCAGCACCGTGAGCTGTTCTTGCCGGGCTTAGTCTTTGGTAGATCTGCTTTGCCTTCTTGCACTTGCCGGTGGAGCTCGATGGTGAGTCTCGACGGCAGCAAGCAAAGCACTCGGAGAGGTGCGCTTGCCGGAGTAGGCATCGAGCAGCTTCTTGCCGGACTTGGCTTTTTTTCTTCCTCGGGAGCTTCAATGGCAAGTGGCTTGCACTCGCCGTCAGCCGCTTCCGATAGATCTTGACGGTGCAGATAAGTGCATCCTTTTGTCACCTTGTACCGAGATGACACTTATCGACCTGCATCTTGAGCACATTGTATGCGAGGAGAGGCTGCCATGAACTTGGCAGCGCTGGTCGGCCGAGTATCCCATTGTAGGGTAATGGGATATCAGCAACATCAAACGTGACCTCTCTCGTCCTCAAGTCCAGCTCGCTGCCGAACGCCACCGCACTGCGGATCTTCCCTTCGCTTGCTCCTTCCCGGATTTATCCCTTGAAAGGTACCAGCTTCGAGCTCATTGTCGGGATCTCGAGTTTCTGAGCACCGCCAAGAGATCGAGATTCAGGCCGCCCCGCCATCAACCAACATCTTCACGACCTTGAGGTTATGGATCGCTGGTGAGACCAACATCGGCAAACACCCAACCGCAGTGATGCGATCAGGGTGGTCCTCAACATCAAGATGATGGGCGGCTGACCACTTCGAGGCTTGCGCGCTTTGACGGACGGCTTCACCAGATTCACCTCTCGCACCCATCGCTTGAGTTGGCGGTGCGAGGTGTGCAGAGAGGCACCGCCGATGCACAACACCTCTGCCGCCTTCCTCAAACTCTTGGTCATCGCCTCATCTTCCTCCATCTCATCATCCTCATCCTCATCTTCGCCCTGTCGCGCCGCTGGGAGGCCTGCCTCTTGCCGTGGCTTGGCCTTTGTCGCAGATTCTCCCCGGCGGGAGGCTTCTTGCCGATCCTCCGCCACCTCCCTGGGCTCTTCTTTATCGCGCGCCAGACTGCTTTCAGAGTCTGCCATCCGCTTGACTTTCTTGCAGGTTTGGAGATCATGGCCCTTGGTGTGGTGGATCTTGCAATATCGCTTGCTGGAGCTATCTCGCTTGTCGGCGGCTACCACAGCCTCGCCGAGTCATCGGCTTTGGCCTTGTCTGAGCCGCCCATTGCCGTAATGCTCAACAGCTAGCACATCCTTAGCCTTTCTTCCCGTTGTTCCGCCTCCGTTCTTCTCGCCGGGCGGCATCCTCATTGCCGATCCTTCGCTCCCGCAACCTCTCCGGGATTTTCCGCCTCCTCAGCCTGCGGCACACTTGTCGCCGAGCATAGAGCTCACGACATCTCCGATCTTGCACATCGCCATCTCTCCTCATCCCGTGGTTACGCATGTTCGATGAAACGCTACCGATAATCGCGCAGGGTGGACGCTCGATATTGCGCTGCACTTGGCTGAATCTCTCAGATGTACTTGTGCAGGGTTCGCCCTTCTTCGACGAGCAGATGCAGATCGCTTCCTCGCCATGGGGTTTGTGGTCACCGTGAAGGCGCCGACAAACCGATGACACAGTCCGCCCATGAAGAGATGGAGCCGCCCGCAAGTGCATGAGCCAAGATCTCGACGCGGTTTGAGCACCAGCGGAAGTAGTTGGCGAGATCTTCGCCGCGCCCGCAGCCTCGCACCGCGATGGTGTAGATGCCGAGGAACTCCGACGGATGTATCCTGCCATCGCATTTCGCACGCCTGGCTTGAAGTTCTGGTCTTGGGCCACCGGACTTGCCGCAGCTCATGGTGAACGAGGCAACTCGCCGCAGACGGCAAGTCGCCTGCTCCCCGGTGCATGCATATCGACAAGGGGTCAAGCACGCTGGTCGGATTGACGCTGCGCTTCTTCGCGCTGGCGATGCGAGTGCGAAGCGTTTCGCGCTGCCGTTTGGAGAACGGGCGCTGATCACGGCGAAGTTCGCTGGGTCCGACGACGCGGTGGAGTCGCTGCTGGGTTGGTCCGACGAGCCGGGCGATCTTGGCCTTCGGGCTGGGAGTGCACGGAGGTGGCGCCTCAGCCGTCTTGTCGGCGCCGGTTATGCCGGGCACCTTGCCGGGCTTCGGCGCGTCGTTGTTGGGCTTGTCGCTGCTGGCGGCCGGCGAGGCTGTAAATGGTCATCCTCCAAAGAGTCAATCTTGTGCGGTGCCGAGGGTAATTCAGAAGCAGCTGGGCTCGCCGCGCTTCTCCGCTGTCTTGGGTGGCGGTGGTGATGAGCGGCGCGAGGAGCGGATGTGCTCGACTCAACTGGATTGGGAGCTGCGACGCTCGTCCGGGTGATCAGAGCCTTGCCAAGCCAAAGATGTCGGGCGCATGCCGACTCGAACGCCCCGCGACTCCACCAGCTTGGCCTTGCTCCACGCGCAGCACGGTGCTAGGAGCACCGGGCGTTGTTTACCTTTGCACCTCCCGTGAAGGGTGTGGTGTCCGCACGGTCGCCGACGCTATGGGCCTTTGTCTATGGACCTGGTGATGACGTGAGTCCCACCGCCGGTGCCCGCCTTCGCCGCGCGCCCACTCCACCGCCCGCTGTTCGCGGGGTGGTAGAATCGATGTAGACGGTTGCCACCTCCAAGGTGTCGACACCTGTTTTTGGCAAGATACAGATTGCAATGAAGGTGGTCTCGAGTGAATGGGCCTTCAGCATGAAAAGATTCACATCGCCGAAAGTGGAACAACTTTGATGTTTCAAGTTATATTCATTCGACCTTATCTTACGGATCAAACTATAATCCGAAAGTGGCATAATTCAATGTTCCGAGTGATTTTTGGCCGATCATGCCTTCAAGACGACCTCGGATGAAGGAGTATTCTAAAGGAATTGTCTTCGCCTCGCCGAGACATCGATTTTGATATATAAATCATCTCAATCCAAGTTCATATGCAAAAGTTAGAGGCAATACACTGCAGGCCAAAGCTGAGTGGAAATCTGGCGGAAAGTATCAGACGCCATGTTTGATGGGTCGCGCGAGCAATTAGGCCCTTAAGAAGTCCTTGAATCGAAAAACCTTCAATACGAAAAAGTTTCGTCTCGTCGAACCGATCGATTTTCATATAAAATTTGTCTCAATCCGAGGTCGTATGTAACCTAGAGAGGCAAATCAATATCAGGCTATGTTTTTGGTCGAGTGAAAGCTTACCATCCAAGTGAAAACTCACCGGTCGAGTGAAAACCTACCGATCGAGTCACCGGTCGAGTGAAAACCTACCGATCGAGTCACCGGTCGAGTGAAAACCTACCGATCAAGTCAAAGGTCGAGTGAAAACCTACCGATCGAGTAAAAGGTCGAGTGAAAACCTACCGACGAGTAAAGGTCAAAACTTACCGATCGAGTAAAAGGTCGAGTGAAAACTTATCGACGAGTAAGAGATTGTCTTCCAACTGAAAATGTGGTCATCATCCGAAAGGAAAGATTGTCTTCCGAGGAAAATGTAGTCATCCGAGTGAAAAGGTCCAATGAGTGAAAGACTCTAATATCCGAGTGGATAAGCTCAAACCGAGTGAAACTGAACATATGCCCGAAAGTTTATCAAGATGACCTCGGATGAAGAAGTGTTCAATACAGAAGTTGTGCGATTATCAAGACGGTAAACTTTGGTTTTGGAGTCATCATCATCAGAGATGGTATATGGCCTGTAAGTTCACTACGAGATTTGGACAATCCAAATTGCTATATGACCGAGTCCGATCGATATTAAAGATGGCTTCGTGGAGTATTCAAGATGGCCTTATTTGAAAAAGTGATCAACATGAGAGTTGTTCAGATCGCCGAGGTGCACAAGTTTGATATTTGGGTCATCTTGATCGGAGGTCATATCGAGGCTCGCGGCCTGCACAAGGAGGAAGACAGAAGTTGGGCCAGATTCAGATCGAATCCGAGTTGAATAGAACTAGGACTCTAGGACGCGAATTGATGTAATTTTTCTTGTAAGGAAAGCCTAGATGAATCCTTTACTTGTACGGAAGTCCAGCCGCTCTTATATATGTTAGTGACGGCCGATTGAACAACACCAATCGAACCAATCAATCTATTACACTTTTGTGTTCATCTATCTTTATCCCCTACCCTTGTATCTTTCTTTCTCGCTCTTCGCTCGCTCTTCGCGTTGGAGGGCAGCGATCCACGAGGCTCTAGGGCGAGCGAATCGACCTAGGGCAGCCCATAGTCAGCCATGAACTCGACGGGTCCCTTCCGGCAAGTGATTCGGTTCATAAAGCGCCTCACGATCGCCTTGGCGATCGCTACTGTCGGTCGGGTCTCCTTCGACGTGAGCTGCAGTGCATCACCCCGCGCCGAGGGTACACGGTGATGTGTTCGTGCGAACACACTTTTGGCGACTACTGGGATGAAGCTTTGAACAGTTTCCAGCCTGTTTGCTACGAGGAGAGCGCCATCAAGCGGGTGCAATCTACAACGGTAACATGTATCATCAATCTCCTTATGTAGATGCAAATAGCCATTATGTTGATGTTGCAGATCTTTCAATGGACATGTCATGTTGGCTAGCCCTAACGAGCAAAGGCCGACTAGTTATTCCGCTGGAGAAACTTGAATTTACAGTAATCGCGACATGCAACCTACGAATCTGAACTTTCATGCATCGGCAACATCTTTCAATATGCCGTGAACAACACGATTTGTTCGAGTAATCAATATATGACACCTCAATTACAGGAGGGTGTCTCACTATCGGCAGCCGACTCGCAATATGCGGGTTCATCCCCAAACATGCCGATGGATGGGGGAATCGGCCATGCTTCCATTAGCTATTTGGCCGGTTATCCTCAAACATCATATACTACACCTCGTGAGATTAATTGTTCAAAGGGCATATGAAACTAAAATATTCATGACTCGCTCACCTTCATGGTTATGGCCGAGTGAATGGAGATTCTACAGGAGTGTATGTGTCTAATATTGCAGGAGATGAGGTGACTTTGGCTGCTTAAAAAGCTTAGCTAAGCAAATAAAAAGATTACCGCTTTTGCCTTGAGCAACATGATAAAGGTTTGTCTATGATTATGAGGCAATAAAAGCTAGGGTTTTAAAAGAAGACGAAGTGTTGCCGATTGATCAAATTACGTGAGAAAATATTCAACAACAAAGGCACACATCTTCACCTATCATTGCAAAGATGTTATACACCCCTATACATTGGTAAAGTTTCGCAACATCAATCCATTGCCGAAAGATCATAAAAGTATTGGGGGCAAGCCAATCCAAGCAGGGCTGAGTTTAAAGAAAAATATGTGGCCCAAGTGGACAAGATCAAGCCAAAGCTCACAGGGAATAGCGTCAAGAATTTACTACGCCAACTCTTGACGAATTACCAGCAGAATATCGACATGCTTATGAAGCATTCAAGAAGAAGCGGAGTGGAATATTTGAAGGATATGTCAAGTCCTTCCTCTATGCAGCAACCGTGTTGGCCCCTTGGCGATGTTGTGGCAAGATAAAACAGAAGCTTTTCAAGCCGAACAACAAAAAATATTCACTCGGCTAATACGGTTGATTCGGTTGAAACTGAGACAAATATGACTAAGTCGTCTACAATCGTGTCAAATGGTTCCTTTAAAGCCAAGACAATGGTGGATTCGGTTGAAACCAGATTGAGCACGAGACGGTTACAACCGAAAGTGCATAGAGTCCATACCGAGTACATCATACCAGCCGAGTGCATCGACCCATCTCGAGTACATCATGCCGCCGAGTGCATCGCTCTGCACGAGTGCATCGCCGCTAAAGTCGAGTGCATCAAGCCAATTATTGCCGCGTACCAAAAACAGAAGATGCAAGTTTCACGAGCAAAGGAACGTTAAATGCAAACAAATTGGCCGTGTTAGATTTTTTCTAGATGTGAGGAGCTTACATGCTGCCCTATGAGTTTCGTACAAAGAAATTGATGAGCATCAAGAGAAAGTTATATGGCCAAACAAAGTTTGGCTAGTGATAAAGATCAAGAACTAGAGCGCACCGAGCAAAGTTCAACCGACAAAGAGCGCCCGAAAGTGAAATCCACTTGGGTAATCCGAGGAAATATACTCGCCAATCCGAGGAAATATGCACGGGCAATCCGAGGAAATCTGCTCAATCAATCCGAGTGATGAGGCACGAGATCCGTAAGAAGAGGAAGAGGTGTTGGAGAATTATTCAAAAGTGGAGCAAGATATTGTTCCAGCAGCAACCATCTTCTCCTTCCAAAGTCTTCACAAAGGTACACCTAGCGCATAGTTTATTCAATTTTCGATTCGGTCAAAATCATATTGTTGATGCATACATTAGCAAGTTCATAATTAACTTGGAAAGACCAATCGAGATGAGTAACTTGTTTGTTAGAAATAGTCTTAATTATGCTAGTCAACATATTGTACCATTCATAGAGACTGCTAGTGATAGATTATCGCAACCAAAGCTTTTCCCATTATGCCGACTGAGAATTATGCTCGTATGGGTAGCTTTGATTGTTTCATGCTTGCCTAACATTTGGTATCAAATGAGACGATGTTCTGTAGTTACTTTGGTTGCAGAAACATAAAGCCAGGTCCAAAGTCCTCCGACATAGCCGATTCAAGAGCATCGAAGGAGGACGAAAATCAATGCATAGCCGAAGTCGATAGCATTAAACCGCACCACTCGGTTGTTTTGCTCTGAGCCGTATCACAATATCGGTTAATGAATGAGCAGCGCACTTCAATCTGGGCATAGGTGATCACATCATCGGTACATCATCAACAAATCCTATTATTACAATTGATCACGAGTCGAGCTATCAAGACAAGAACAAATGCAATGTTCGCTTGAACAGAATGTCAAAGACAACAATGTGATTCATCAAGCCACACAATCAGCTTGCACGGACGATTGGTGCTCGCTGAGGCACAAGCATATGGCCACGACCAGATTGGTCTTGATGGAGATCAAGCATTGACTCGGCTACCTCAACCCGACTCATCCAAAGACGGACAGTATACGCTAATGATGATGGGATCAAATCTTCAAGTGAGGTAATCATTCAAAAGTGCATCAGCAATAATATTGAAGATAGGAGTTTCATCAAAGCTACAATGGCGACATCTAGCCCTCGGGGCAACGAAAATTCAAAGACCGATGCACGACAACTAAAGAAAGCAAAGGCAATGGTAAGCATAAAGGTAAAAGCCGAAAGTCACTTTCAAGCAGCTTATTAGAAAAATATCGAGAATAAGTGACGCAAAGAGTGCTTATCGGCCGAAAGTGAAACAAAAGTATCGAGGTCGCCTCAAGGCATAAATTTGAAGACATGGATTGGCAAAGGAAGACGTTGAGCAAGCAGACTTCATATCCTCGTGTTGGGCCGCCAATGCCAATGTCGCTGATGCCTCCCTACACTCATGTAAATCCATATCCGCTATGGGGCAGGTATGATACAAGGCAAATTATCCATCTTATTTTAGATCATCTCACCAACATTATGCAGCTCCAAAAGATCAACATTTGATGAACAATCACACGTCAAAGACCGTTTCAATCGTAAGGAATCGGTCCGGAGCTCAAGGAACAAGAAAGAGGTGTTCAAGCAAGTGTACCAGGTCAAGAAAGATGGTCGTAAGTGTTCTACTTCGGATTTGTTCTCAAATAACAAAGAGCTAGTTAAAGTATTGACATTGGCTACAAAAGGCAACGAGGCAAGTCAATCAAGTGCCAAATCTGAAGGGAAGAAGTTGAGAGTGCACAAAGCCAAAAAAGAGTTAGCATTGGTTGAAATAGAATCACAGCCGAGGTGCCCACTCGGCTTAGCACATTGGCAAGAGAAGGAATTACAAAGACTTAATGCACATGAGTTGAGAAAGAAGAACATGGCATGGGTTCCCAAGAGGAGCAGTCAAAGTAGAAATGATGTCCGACCTTCTATTGCAACAAGTGTTAAAAAAGTGAAGAAAGAAAAGGATGGCCGAAAAAGTGCTATTTCAGATCCGACTCCAATGACAAAAGCTAGCCAAGCCTATGTTGGCTGCAAACGACAAGAAAGTGAAGGTGTAAATTTCAAGGATCCAATAGTCAAGTTTGGACAGCAAGCCGAGATGCCCAAAGTTAGAAAGAATTTGCTGCATAAACCAAAGTACTCAGCCGACGCCCACTGCTTACCATATTTGCAGAGAAGAAGCTAAAACGGCTTAAAGCCAAAGAGCCGGAGAAGAGGAACATGGCCTGGGTTCCTAAGGGAAATCTCGAGTCAAGAGCTGCATCACATCTCCTCAAGGCGGCCAGCAGAAATAAGGAGTACAAGTGTAAAGCCCGTGAGGCAAGGACGACGATTTTCATATAGGAGACTCCAAGAGGCGCCTCATCCATATTCTTCGATCGCATTCATCAAAATCAACGCTTATGGAATTTATCCTCACCAAACATCCGACTTATTTCGCTATTCACACTTTGGTGGACGGACTCCGAGCACTTTTGAGATAAGAATGCATGGCCGATATTTGCATATCGCCTCATAATTCATTGTGTTGGCAAAACCCGATCCGCTAACGGTGTTCACCATGGTGGATTTCCTACCTCGTAGCCGATGCTCGTTGTTTGCCAAGATCAAGCGAGGCCGATTTAATTATTGAGTCGACCAACAATCAAGGGTCTAGTGCATAAAAGAGCCCCGACTCCAAATGTTATTTATTTGCAGGATTCAAGTCAGGAGACAGACGTTGTTCATGGAGGCTTGATGGTGTACTTTGATAATGAGTTGAGTTGCTTAACAAAGGACAGTATTCCTTTGAGGTGCATGGTCATAATCGCTGGGCAACCGCCTTCGTTGAAGGGTTCTAATATTCCTGTGGAATGCCCGGACAAATGCAAGGTCCGGATTGACATAAGAAACTTACGTGGAAGCCTTTGTGACATCCAATTGTTGTTTTCGCACAAATATTATCCAAGAGGCTCTACCAAGAAGCAACAAACATGAGCATATGGATGATTAAAATTATCATACTCAACAGGCACAGCCGATGGAGTGTTGACATCGCGCTTAAAAATTACCCTAGGCAAGGTATTTTCCGCACGCAAGCTCGCCAGTAAAACAGGGGGGGCATGTGTCGACACCTGCTTTTGGCAAGATACAGATTGCAATGAAGGTGGTCTCGAGTGAATGGGCCTTCAGCATGAAAAGATTCACGCCCCGAGTGGAACAACTTTGATGTTTCGTTATATTCATTCGACCTTATCTTACGGACCAAACTATAATCCGAGTGGCATAATTCAATGTTCCGAGTGATTTTGGCCGATCATGCCTTCAAGACGACCTCGGATGAAGGAGTATTCTAAAGGAATTGTCTTCGCCTCGTCGAGACAATCGATTTTGATATATAAATCATCTCAATCCGAGTTCATATGCAAAAGTTAGAGGCAATACACGCAGGCCGAAGCCGAGTGGAAATCGGCGCAAAGTATCGACGCCATGTCTGATGGGTCGCGCGAGCAATTAGGCCCATAAGAAGTCCTTGAATCGAAAATCCTTCAACACAAAAAGTTTCGCCTCGCCGAGCCGATCGATTTTCATATAAAATTTGTCTCAATCCGAGGTCGATGTAACCTGGAGAGGCAAATCAAGATCAGGCTATGTTTTTGGTCGAGTGAAAGCTTACCATCCAAGTGAAAACTCACCGTCGAGTGAAACCTACCGATCGAAGTCACCGGTCGAGTGAAAACCTACCGATCGAGTCACCGGTCGAGTGAAACCTACCGATCAAGTCAAAGGTCGAGTGAAAACCTACCGATCGAAAGTAAAAGGTCGAGTGAAAACCTACCGATCGAGTAAAGGTCAAAACTTACCGATCGAGTAAAAGGTCGAGTGAAAACTTATCGATCGAGTAAGAGATTGTCTTCGACTGAAAATGTGGTCATCATCCGAAAGAAAGATTGTCTTCCGAATGAAAATGTAGTCATCCGAGTGAAAAGGTCCAATGAGTGAAAGACTCTAATATCCGAGTGGATGAGCTCAAACCGAGTGAAACTGAACATGTGCCCGAAAGTTTATCAAGATGACCTCGTATGAAGAAGTGTTCAATACAGAAGTTGTGCGATCATCAAGACGGTAAACTTTGGTTTTGGAGTCATCATCATCAGAGATGGTATATGGCCTGTAAGTTCACTACGAGATTTGGACAATCCAGTCCGCTACATGACCGAGTCCGACCGATATTAAAGATGGCTTCAGAGAGTATTCAAGATGGCCTTATTTGAAAAAGTGATCAACATGAGAGTTGTTCATATCGCCGAGGTGCACAAGTTTGATATTTGGGTCATCTTGATCGGAGGTCATATGGAGGCTCGGCGCCTGCACAAGGAGGAAGACAGAAGTTGGGCCAGATTCGATCAATCCGAAAGTTGAATAGAACTAGGACTCTAGGACGCGAATTGATGTAATTTTTCTTGTAAGGAAAGCCTAGATGAATCCTTTACTTGTACGGGAAGTCCAGCCGCCTTATATATGTTGAGGGTGACGGCCGATTGAACAACACCAATCGAACCAATCAATCTATTACACTTTTGTGTTCATCTATCTTTATCCCCTACCCTTGTATCTTTCTTTCGCTCTTCGCTCGTTCTTCGCGTTGGAGGGAAGCGATCCACGAGGCACTAGGGGCGAGCGACCGACCTAGGGCAGCCCATAGTCAGCATGAACCCGACGGGTCCCTCCCGCAAGTGGGGCTTCGGTCTACAAAAGCGCTCACCGATCGCCTTGTGTATTGCGCTATCGGTCGGGTCTCCTTCGACGTGAGCTGCGGTGCATCACCCCCGGCGTCGAGGGTACACGATGACGTGTTCGTGTGCGAACAGAAGGCTTCTTCTTCGGTGGCATGTTGATGAAGGCGTTGATGTAGCGCCAAGGCTGAGACCGGATCGATGCTCACGACCGACGCGCTTCTACCTGGCGCGCCAAAGATGTCGGGGCATCTCTCTGTGGCCTCGAGCACCTATGGGGCAGGGAGCCCCTTCTAGTCCGGCAAGGGAGCGGAGGGCGTGCGCAGAGCAGATCGAGGTCGGGCGCGCGGGGGAGATGGGCGATCTTTACCCAGCTTCGGATCTCTCCGGAGAGATAAAACTCCTACTACTGCTTTGTGTTTGTATTTGATCTCACTCGAGAGTGCGAGCGTATGGTGGTGTTGCGTGTGTCGAATGGACCGAACCCCTTCTACGTGCGCATGGGCCTCCCTTTTATAGTCTAAAGGGGGCACCCACAGGTGGCAGCGTAAGAAGAGGGGGTAAGAAGGTAAAAACGCAGGTTGGTGCAACAGTGACCAACAGTGTTCCCTACCTAACTCTGACGGCAGGGGACAAGGGCATTTAATGCCCGTCCCGGTCGCCCCAACAAAGGTAAAGAAACGACTGCTAGGTGAGCCTCCGTTGCCACGATGGCGTTCTCGTTATTCGCCACACCTCATTCAAGATAGTTGCAATACCGCCACGCGCTCCTGGATGGCCCTCGGGTGACACGCCGCTGGATGCGCTGGAGTTTGGTGGAATTTTGCCGCTGCAAGTGCCTTGCCGCTGCCCTTCTTCTTTTGTTGTGCCGGAAGCATGCCGTCGCCGAGCCTTGCCGAGATGTGCGGGCGCCGCGCAAGTCTTCTAAAGCGCTTTATCATTCTCCGGCAAGCCTCTTGCCGGGCCTTTGTTTTCTCGGGCTTGATACTTTGTTCTTGAATGGCAGTAATAGGAAATGATGGAGGGTCTTGGCGGGCGCTCGGCAAGCCTTGCCGCTGGGTGCCGCGATCGCCTGCAGACGAAGTTCGGGGTACTAAGGTACCCTACTTTAGTACAATCGACAGAGCCCCGGCCCGGGCCATACACGGTGTCGAAGCATTGTTGGGCCAGCCCAAAACAAAGGCACGGCACGCTGCTCGGGCCCACTCAAAATCGGACTCGTGTCCACTGCTGCCCTTCCCGCAACGGCACGCGCCGATTATGCATCGTGGGAGGCGGGTGGTGTGTGCGATTAAGGCGCCCACCCCTCGTGATTACGGGCAGGGCGAGGTCACTTCATCCGCCGCCGCTTCGCTTCCCGCCACGCTGCTCCCATGCGCGGGGGTCGTGGGCGCGGTGGGAAACCGAGCCACGGGCGGAGATGGTGGGTCGGCCCTGCCTCTTCCCTCCCCGCGGTTCGATTGGCATGAGCGGGCGGCCGAGCCCCCACCTTGCTTCCTTTAAAAGGGCGGAAGGGGAGTGCAAAATCCTCACTTCCTTCTCTCCTCTTTCTTCAACTCGCTACTCTTCCTCCCATCTGCTGCATGGAGGGAGGGAACCCCGTCCTTCGTCGGGCGGCGAGGGTGACCACCAGCAACGCGCCTCTCCCTATCCTCGCTACTGTGGTGGCGGAGCCGCCACGAGGGAAGAGGGAGGGGCGAGGCCGTGGACGAGGTCGAGGACGGGCCGAGCGCTGGGAAGAGGCGGCCGGGCGATGCGCCACCCCTGCCTCCGCTGGCGTGCTCTTCCTCGAGGCGGTCCACACCGGGACGACTTCGAGTTCTTCATCTGCTGCGCCAGCACTGCCGCCGCCCGGCTTCCGCCCCGCTTATGAAGCTGGCGGAACCGGACCCGCCCGAGATGTTGGAGTTATACCGAGGGGCTGCGGATCAGCTGCACTCGAGTTAGTGTCGATCCCCAGCCCCGGGCGTGATGTACTTCGACGAGGGTGGAAGACGTCACCAGATCCACAGCTTGACGGCGGGTTTACCTCCATTTTAAGTTAATGGAGGGCGACCTTCGCCGGCCAAGGTTCGGGACTCCCGACACCGGGCGAGATGTTGCGGACAGCTCCTCCGAGAGCTAAGACTCCTCGAGCAAGAGGACGAGGAGGAGAGCGACAGCGACGACGACGGCGGGCGGTGAGTCCGACTAGGCGCCGTCTGTCAGCAAGGCCACCGGCGACCCCATCATCCTGGGCTGGCCTTCAACTCCCCGGGGCCGCCTCCTGGGCGGTTACGAGGGAGGTTATGGAAGAGGAAGAGGGTGGCGGCAAGGTCAGCTGGCGTCGAGTACGAGGGCGAGGTGCCTCGACAGCAGGCCGACGCCCTGCCGCCTCGCCTCGAAGCTCGCTTCCGCCTCCGCCTCCGCCAAGCTCCTGGCCAGCCCCGGGTGTTCTCTTGGTGTCTTCTGCACCCGAGCTCACCTAGGCGCCTTTGCCCTTCCCGCAAAACTTCTCTGCCAGTGGCCTCCTTGACCTACCTCCTCAAGAGAGAAACAGAGAGGGATTACGGCATCTTATCTCTTTATTTATTTGTAAGGCTTCGGCCTTAGCTGCATTTAAAACTTGTAATCCTCTTTCATGTTTTTCATCCTTTATGGACTTGTACTAAATTGGGATGTTTTTAATGAAAAGAGGGAATGCTTGCCGATTATGTCCTTTACTTGATTCTCTGATCTTGTATGTTTCCACCCCACGCTTTTAGGAAACTTGTCAAGCAAACACACTTGCCGAGTGTGGAACGCCAAGAGCTCTGTCAAGGTGTTGCTTCCGCAAGAAACCTTGTCGGGCCAGTTGCAGCAAGACTTGTATTGTTGAGCGGACTCAAAACAAATCAAGGGCGAACTTGGCCGCGACTGCTCCTCCACAAGACATGTTTTTTTTCTATACAAGGCACACTCGCTCAAGGTCGCGCCTCGCTTCCCCAAATTCATAAGAGGATGCATGATGAGGGATGAAAGACTTATCTCGATATTGTAGCCCCCGCCACTGGGCTTGCCGGGATGAATCTTTTGGCATTTGCAGCCCCCGGCAACTCTGGCTCCGCCGAGACCTAGGTGCCGGTGCGCCTTTCTGCTTTTTCCTTGTCGTTGTTATTGTAGTCACGAAAATAACTTAGACAACACCGCAATAAGTTACTCTTTCGTGACGTAACTTTAGGTTGGGTAACGCAATGCCATGTTTCGCCCTTCGTATGTTTATACTCTACGCTGTTTTAGGGGACTTGCCGGTGCATACACACTTGCTGAGTGCGGAACATCAAGAGTCACGGCCGGGCGGTGTTGCCTCCGCAAGAAACCTCGCTGGCTAGTTGCAGCGCTTTCATTGTCGAGCGGGCTCGAAACAAATCAAGGTGCAACTCAGCCGAAGTCAGCCTTCCGCGACAAGTTTCTCATACGAAGGACGCCCCACGGCAAGGCTTGCTATGTTACTTCTCTACTTCATTACATCCCTTGTAATGCTTTTTACCCCACGCTTCTAGGAACTTGCCGCGCTTAACTCACTTGCTGAGTGCTGAACATCAGCAGCCCACTGGCGGTAAGAGCCCGCAAGAAACCTTCTGCCGCTTGCAGCCGACTTGTATTGTTGAGTGGACTCGAAACAAAGCAAGGACGAACTTAACCACGAGTTGGTTCCTCTCACAAGCACGTGTTTTTCGCATAAGGGACTTAACGCTCAAGGAGTATAACATAAAAGCTTTAAACTAAATGTGCTCTATACTCAAGCTTGGGCGATTTAGTTTTTCCGCTCTTCGCGATCCCAGCGGGCCGCACTTCTCCCTTGATTTCTCCCTTGCACGCTTTCACCTCACACTTTCAGGGAACCTGCCGGGCAAGAAGCACACTTGCCGAAAGCGGAACATCGCAGTTCACTGGCGTGTTTGCCTCCGCAGAAGAACTTGTCGGCTAGTTGCAGCGCCGCTTTCATCGCTGAGCGACTCAAACAGATCGTGGGCTTAACTTAGCCATGATTCGACCTTTGCGCATGTGTTCTCCATACAAGGTACGGCTTTTCAGTGAATACAACTCAAAAGCTTGAAACTGGCTGCTTTTTTTGCCCTATTGGCCGGTGGAGCTCGATGGCATCGCCCTCGACGGCAATAAGAAAGACCGGAGAGGTGCGCTTGCCGGAGCAGCACCAGAGCTGTTCTGCCGGGCTTAGTCTTTGGTAGATCTGTTTTGCTTTTCTTGCACTTGCCGGGTGGAGCTCGATGAGGCAGCCTCGACGGCAGCAAGCAGCACTCGTAAGAGGCGCCGCTTGCCGGAGTAGGCATCGAGCGTTCTTGCCGGACTTGGCTTTCTTCTTCCCTCGGGAGCTTCAGCGCAAGTGGCTTGCACTCGCCGCTGCTGTCGCTTCCCGTAGATCTTGTCGGTGCAGATAAGTGCATCCTTTTTGTCACCTTGTACTGAAATGACACTTATCGGACCAGGCATCTTGAGCACATTGTATGCGAGGAGAGGCTGCCATGAACTTGGCAGCGCTGGTTGGCCGAGTATCCCATTGTAGGTAATGGGATATCAAGAACATCAAACGTGACCCTCTCTCGTCTCCGGTTCAGCTCACTGTCGAACGCCACCGGCAGCAGGATCTTCCCTTCGCTTGCTCCTTCCCGGATTTATCCCTTGAAAGGTACCGGTTTCTTCGAGCTCATTGCCGTCGGATCCGGAGTTTCTTGAGCACCGCCAAGAGATCAGATTCAGGCCGCCCCGCCATCAACCAACATCTTCGTGACCTTGAGGTTATGGATCGCTGGAGACCAACATCGCAAACACCCAACCGTAGTGATGCGATCGGGTGGTCCTCAACATCAAGATGATGGGCGTGTTGACCACTTCAGAGGCTTGCGCCGACTCGACGGACGACGGTTCACAGATTCACCTCTCGACCCACTTCTTGAGTTGGCGGTGCGAGGGTGCAGAGGCGCCACGATGCCGATGCACAACGCCTTTCCCAAACTCTTGGTCATCACTCATCTTCCTCCATCTCATCATCCTCATCCTCATCTTCGCCCTGTCGCGCCGCTGGGAGGCCTGTCTCCTTGCCGTGGCTTGGCCTTGCTGGCTGTGCCTCTCCCGGCGGGAGGCTTCTGCCGGATCCTCCGCCACCTTCCCGGCTCTTCCTTATCGTGGCGCCAGATTGGCTTTCAGAGTTCGCCATCCGCCGACTTTCTTGCAGGTTTGGAGATCATGGCCCTTGGTGCGGTGGATCTTGCAATATCGCTTGTCGAGCCATCCCGCTTGTCGGCGGTGCTACCACAGCTCGCCGAGTCATCGGCTTTGGCCTTGTCGGAGCCGCCTCGCTGCCGGAATGCTCAACAGCAGCACATCCTTAGCCTTTCTTCCTGTTGTTCCGCCTCGTTCTTCCTCGCCGGTGGCATCCTCGCTGTCGATCCTTCGCTTCCCGCAACCTCTCCGGGATTTTCCTCCTCCTCAAATTTCGCACACTTGTCGGCCAGAGCATAGAGCTCGCCGACGCCTTCGATCTTGCACATCGCCATCTCCTCCTCATCTCGCGTTACGCATGTTCGGATGAAACACGCCGATAATCGCGCAGGTGGACGTTCGATGTTGCGTGCACTTGGCTGAATCTCTCAGATGTACTTGTGCAGGGGTTCGCCTCTTATGGACGCAGCAGATGCAGATTGCTCTCTCGCCATGGGGTTTGTGGTCACCGTGAAGGCGCCGACAAACCGATGACACAGTCCGCCCATGAAGAGATGGAGTCGCCCGCAAGTGCATGAGCCAAGATCTCGACGCGGTTTGAGCACCAGCCGGAAGTAGTTGGCGAGATCTTCGCCGCGCTTCTCCGCAGCCGCACACTGATGGTGTAGATGCCGAGGAACTCCGACAGATGTACCCCCGCCATCGCATTTCTTGGGCACGCTTCGCTTGAAGTTCTGGTCTTGGGCCACCGACTTGCCGCAGCTCATGGGTGAACGAGGGCAACCCGCCACAGACGGCAAGTCGCCTGGCCTCGGTGCAAGCATATCGACAAAGGGTTCAAAGACGCTGGTCGGATTGACGCAGCGCTTCTTCGCGCTGGCGCGAAAAGCGAAGGTTTTCG